>MU160465.1:22789-59306 GCA_015888305.1 Antheraea pernyi | reverse complement strand
AAACGGGGTGAGCTTTACTGCAGATGTGTACTGTGAAGAACTGATCACAATGATGGAGAAGCTGGCACATCTCCAACCAGCATTGGTCAATCGCTCGTCTCCGCTGCTCCTGCACGACAACGCGCGACCTCATACTGCACAGCAGACGCTCTCTAAGTTGCAAGAACCGGGGTTGGGAGTTCTCCGTCATCCGCCCTACTCACCAGACCTTGCGCCTACAGACTACTACTTTTTCCAGAATTTGGATAACTCCTTGGCGGGAAAAAAATTCAATACCCAAGAGGCAGTACAAAATACCTTTGAAGAATTTGTTGCCTCACGTTCAGCTGATTTCTTTAAGAAGGGCATCAATAAACTGCCATTGCGTTGGCAAAGATTCATTGATTGCATGGGTGATTACTTCGATTAATACAAATAAAAAATACATGAAAAAAATAGTTTAAATTTTTTCATACATAACGGCAATTTCAAAGGTAAAGACGTAATATATAGAGCGTCTTATATTATGTAATGCTACGCGTCCCGGGTGATAGTGACAGATGTCTGGGTAGCGCGTAGGTTTTTTTTACATTTTTGGGCGCCCAATTACAAGTCCCTTGGGTGCCTTATTGGCATGTTGCCTTATGTGCTAATATTTATAACTAATGATAATAAATTAAGAAAGGGACTCTTCGATCCTTTACGACGTAGCAATAACCTCGAGCCCATCAGGCTATACGGAACCGATGTACCTTGGGCCGACGAGGTCAAATATCTCGGTGTTACATTAGATAAACATTTAAATTTTGAGTCACACATAGATAGAGTGCCAAAATAAGCCGCTATGATCTTGGGTCGCTTCCATCCGTAACTTTGTCATAGGAGAAAGATGTCCCTCAGACACAAGCTCACTTTGTATAAGATGTGTATCCATCCCGTGATGACAGTCCCGTCTCGAAAGATAATTTTCATAAGTTGCAGGTCCTTCAAAACCGCGTTTTACGTAAAGTGACCGGTGCCCCGTGGTACATCCGGAGAGTTGATCTACATAGGGACCTAGAGATGCCTTCTATTTTCACTTCTAGCGCCAGTCCTTATGACTGGTTCGACTTTTTTTTTTATTTAACCGCAAGAGAAAATAAGATCAGAACCGTAACTAAGAAGATAGGCCTATTGTTGAATAAAGCGATCAGTTTTAAAATATAAAACATATCCTTTTTGTAGGCTCTGAGCACATTGGCAGCGGACCAACTAGGATATGTAGCTAACAGTGCCATTTATTACACTCTGTCAGCTTCAGGACCAACGCTTTTCAAAGATTTGACGGTAGAGCAACTTCTCTGGGGTTACGAAGACCCTATTCTCTCTGTTACCAATAATATTCTGCCTGGATGGATTGATTTTAACAAACTTGGGATTCTGGATCGTGTTAGTATTTTGATATATAATATTTATGTTGATTTATCAATTAATAAGTTTTCTAAATATAAAGAATCTTTTTTTTAATCTATTTTTACGTAATCAATCTTCTAGTTTACTACTGTCATTGTCGAGTAGGTAATAATAAAACAAATTTCTTGAGATAATATCAATACTCTAATTCCTTGTTAAAACTTTCCGTGGAGTTTTTGTGGCATCTCAAAATCCATGCTTCGTGGTACTATTTTCTATCCACTTCAGTAATGGACAATAACCGAAGTATACTACGTAAAACACCAATATATAATAGAGTCCAATGACACAAAATTATGAATAAAATATAAAATCCACTACATGACCGACTAAGATTTCACCAAAAACTCATAAATAAACTATAACTTTGTACCATGAATTAAAGCTTAAATATAAATAATGTGAAAATTCTGCAAAAGATTCGAGAAATGGCGCATTATTCTAATTAGAGGAAATAGCCTGATAAAAAAGAAAACTGATATAAAAAAAATACTGACCGCAAGAATAGTAGGTACTCGCAATAACTAGAATGCATGAAACATAAATATAAATAATGTAAAAATTCTGCAAAAAATTCGAGAAATAGCGCATTATTCTATACGCTTAATTAGAGGAAATAGCCTGATAAAAAAAAACCTATGTTTTTAGATTGATAGCGGGACTGGTCAATCGGACAACTATGGATCAGTGCTGAAGCGAAGTGTTAAATGTGCAAACGCACTCAGAAAGATTGGAATAAAGAAAGGAGATGTAATGCTTCTCATGGCACCGAATCATTTGAACTTAGCTATAGCATTCTACGGTGCATTGTATCTTGGAGTCATTGTTGCACCTGTGGGTAAAGACTTAGAAGTCGGTTAGTAGATCTCTTAACTCCAATAAAACTCGGACATGTGTTCCAGTTTTCCCACTTCTCTATAAGTTTTACAAAACATTTTCACATGTGGCCATAGTGCTCCAACATATATAAGAAAATAAAGATATATATAAGATGAAGCAATAAAGTCAATAGCATAGTCAGTTCGAGAGAAAAAAAGACCGGTGGTCGGTCTATGTCGGAGTTATTGTAGGGCTTTGCCCGATTAAATAGTATTATCTGTCTTAATTATTCCATACTACGCCAACATACTCGGCATAAACATCTATGTATGAGCTGTTTCTAAAGCGGTACAAGTAAATCTTATTATGTTTCGTGATATTTAAGGGTTTGCATATGTATTAAATTGTGATTATTATTATACGTTAATTTATTAGAACGATGTTATAAAATATTTTTATTTTGAAAAGTAAACGGCTTTTTTTTAGCTCCAATTGAAGTTATGCAGCTTTCATAATCTTTATAAACATAAGTAGGCTCAAACATAACATCAAAGGGATTTTTAATGTAAAAAAAAAAGAAAATGATTAAAATAAAGACATTTAAATACCCAAGCAACCAAGTTTATTAAGAATTAATTTCAATTATATGAACAAGTCAAAAAAACAATTATACAATATAAATTACTTCGTTAAGATTTAAAGAAAATCTGTGGTCCGTGTTGCTGCACATACAGTCTACGAAAAACTTCGATCAACAATAACTAGATAAAGGGTTTATTACAAAATCGAAGCTAAAAGCCATCCGCGTAAATATGTACTTATGTGTAGGTAGCTATTTGTTTACTAAGAAAAGGAGAAAATAAGTGTTAAAACTGTTTTAAGTTCAACCTAATTACAACCATAACACCTTGTAATAAAGTCACAAATGTTCAAAATATTATCTAATACTTACGATAAAACGTAATAAATTACCCGTCACAAATGAAAAGATAACATAAACAACATTTAGTGTGAATTCAACCTTAACGCGTAATGAATACAGTACGTTTTTCCGTTATTGTGCGTGTTTGTGTCTGGTGAGGCCAAACATTTGTATCACATGTTTAAAATCGGTAATTTTGTTCAAAATTTGATATTATTAGTTAGTTTTTAAAGCTTAAAATATAACTTATTCAATATGTATTTACCGAAAGTAAGATACTCCGGCCGTTAAATTGCTTTTTCGGGTATTATTTTTGCATCTTTTGAATACACTGCGGCATGTGAAACGGGCTTACATTGGCTGTGTTTCAAACAAACTAAACAAAATAAGGGCACACATTTACAAGTGAGCTCTTATTTACCGAGACGTATTTTTCGCGTCGACCCGTTATCTAGTTATTGTTGATCGAAGACAAAAACGTAAAGTACCTTTCCGCATGCAATTTTTTTTAATACTGTACCATAATACATTATGTCTGTCTGCTAAAGAACAGTGTTCACTGAATTAATAACATTAAATAATAATTGAAGTAAGGCAGTTATTTAAATTATAATTATTAGGAATACACTTATTTCACTTGAAAAAAAAAAGATTTTTGGGATAACATTTTATAGACAAAATTCATTTGTTTATTTTATGAAAAAAATATTCTTCATGTACTCGTATGAACATTATATTACATGTATGAACATGTCTCGAATATAAATTTTAAACCCTTTTATATTTTCGAATCATAACACCACGATGACAATGGAAAAAAAACAGAATTGACTATAACTTCGATTTTGACCTCGAATAACTTTTATTCTCTTTCCATGGTAAGCACTATTTGTTTTAATTTTTGCCTGTCGATTTTCGTCGACGCCGTTGTTGGCAGTTCGTTCATAAAAAATACTCTTTCCCAAAGTTGCTTTGTATCCGTAAGTGAATCTGTAATATATAAGTAGATATGGGTTAAGTTCATTTGAAGCGATGGTGGCTCAATGGGTAGCATATTCGGGCACTGTGTCGATCGAAGTAGGTTTGAATCCATGCAAATGAGCCTCTGCCATTGTTAAGGGTTTTTCTAAGTCCACCTGACTATACCTCATGTAGATTTAGCGTGTTTACCATCTTAAACCATACTACCATTTTAATATCAGTCAGATTATGGTAAAAACGCTAAAATCTGTAACAGCATGACTGGGTCGCAACCACCATGTATATGGCGAAAAAGCTCGTCATAGTGATTCGCTTCTACGGGTCGCGTTTCGGGATCAGCCTGTGCATATCCAGCTATTTGCAGGCCGGCATGACAGCGGCGACCGGCGATGGATAGTGTGTCACTCGGAGGTCGCCGTTACTTTTGGACTGTACTGCGCTTACCATTAGGCAAAATGCAGTCACTTTGCCGTGTTACAATAAAAAAAGGTATACAAATAGCGGCTCTGAAAATCATCTGAGTGGTAAAATTTACACTTAAGACCGTAATGGCTCATAGATAGTGTTCTGACGCCGCGTCAAACGACTTTCGTTAGAGTCCTGCAATAAGCTGGAACTTTTTGTGGACAAAAACATTGTAATGACGTCATAACATAGAGGCAGCCTTTTACAACGCTCGGCTGTCTAACTATCACTCCTAAGTTGAAAGCACGTATAGATTTGTTCCATTAGCTACATTCGAGAAAACAGAAACTTATTTACGAATACTTCTTTATTATCATAAATTTAAATTGTTAATTAAATTAAAATCTAGGACATTCCTCGTCCATCGCATAGTAATCGCCATTTGATTTAGTAAGTCGGGGAGAGGAGTGAGATGCTATATCGGCTTGCTTCGGTTTTGTAAAGCGTTCTCTCTATCGCACAGCGCAATGACCGCGATAAATAAAGAAGACGCTATACGAAACCATGCTTGGTCTACTATCTCAGACTTCTTTCCAACATTCCAAATCAAATGCTGGGTACTGCACCTTATGTTTCGGAATACACTTAAAAATGCTTTGCATACATAGAGATTTCACAATTATAATATGTCTAATATATAACTGGATTAAGCAGGTAACATACCTTTGACTAAGTCCTTTATCTCCTGTGCAGTGATCATGTGACCAGGTCTGGGCACGACGCATGCGACCGGCAACTCCCCGCAGTCACAATCCGGTACACTCGTCACCGCTACGTCGAGCACTCCATGCATGAATGCATTCGGATCACGTTTTCCAATTCCACTGGAGATACCTATACAGAACAGAATAAATATATTAAAAACTTCAGAGAAAATAAAACATATAATAATTCATAAATAAAATAATATATAATAATTCGAACCATTTGAATCATTTATAGGTGGTAGAGCCACGCTGAAGTTATTACTGGTTTCAGGATGAATGAGTCGGCTCGCCCGGGGTACTACCACCCGGCCCACAGAAACATCGGCGTGAAGTAATAGTGCTTGCATTATTGCGTTTCGTTCGGTCAGGGAGAGCGTTGGAAGACCACCTCCTCTCTGTTCCCTCCATTCCATCCTCCCCCAAACAGGCTGGCAACGTACTTGCGACTCCCCTAGTGTTAAAGGGTCTATCCATGGTGGTGATCACTTAACATCAGGTGACTTACCTGTTCATTTGCCTCCTATGATATAGGAAAAAATTCAACTATTCTGATTATTCAAATTATTTCAATTATGCGAATAATTCAAACTATTTTAATGAAACTAGTTTGAAAATTTATATCAAATAAGAAAATTCACTGTTTATCTTATTGGTTTATATTCATCATCATCATTACCCTTATCCCACTTAAGTAGGGTCGGCATAACTTGTTTTCTTTTTCCGCTCTCTCCAGTCAAATGTCATTTCAGTATTCACACCTTTTACGCACATATCGTTTTACACACAGTCCATCCATACCTTTTTCGGTCTTCCTCTACTCGTATATCCGTCCACAAATATACTCAACACTTTTCTAGTTACATGGTTTATATTGTTGTTTATAATTGGGAAATGTTGTATCTTTACCTATAACTATTAGTTTAGTATCTTGCGATCCACAAATGCCCTTGAAACTCAAGAGGAGGTGTATAAAACTATTATAACACCAGTCATACTGCATACATCTGAGTGTTGGGTTACAAAGGAAATGGATGAGAGAAAACTGTACGCAGCAGAGATGCGATTGTTAAGATGTATGGTGTAGCTAGAATTGATAGAATAAAAATAAATATGTCCGATGTAGTTTGAAAATATCACGAGTTTAAGAGAAGTTGAGGAGTAATAGGTTAGCATGATACGGGCATGTCGTAAAGAGAGATGAAGGACATATAACTAGAATAGTTTTAAGTATGAAGGTCAACATATATAAGAGTAGAGAAAATGTATAAATAAAGTGTGTGAAAAATGACATGTGTATAAAAGGTATGAATTTTGACATATGACAGAGGAGAGTGGAAAAGGAGAACACGTTGTATCGACCCCATTTAGGTAGGATAAGGGTAAAAATATCAATATATCGACCAAAAAAATATTAACTAATATTTAAAAATAAAAATATCAATATATCGATGTTTTTATCAATAGTCCCAGTTCTAAATATGCTGCTCATGGTAAATCCCATCCGGCACACTCTTTGTATACACATATTTAATATATAAAACCAATGTTTGTTTGTTGATGTTTATGAGCCGTCATGTCGTTTATCTCGCCATAGATCTTTGTTAACTTGTCACTTACATTTGCGAGAAGATTATAAGAATGTATATGGTAGGTGCCGTGTGCGTCGTAGCTACAAATGTATTTGGAAGAGCATTTTTGTAATTCTGCATTTCGCAAATTTTACGTGCCTTTGATTACAAAAATGTGTTTTATATAAACTTCTTAAGTTCGTCTATTGCGTATTTATTCTCAACTAGCTGTGCCCACGATTCTGTCCGCGTCGGACCTAATGTGAAATAACAGTGACTAATAAATCAACTGAATGTATTAAGTCCATTTACTTATCTACTTTTCTCTCGTACTTAAGTCGCGTCCTCATTAAAATTACAAGGTTTGATATAGTGAACCGATTTTAATAAAAGACTAAATGTAAGGAAATGCTTTATAATATACTAGGTGCTACCCCCGGGTACGCACGCGCTTTTATAAAAAAATTAATAAAGAAATGTAAAATTGTGAGTGGGTGTGTACATTACAGAAAAACTTTTTCAAAAACATTTGTAACTACGACACGCACGCCAACTGTAACGTGTACATTATATATATGAATTCAAATAGTATATCGAATGGGATAGGATTTATCATCAGCGACATACCTGGAACTTCAACCTACTATATACCAAACAAGTGCTCACTGACACTATATAAGAAAGTAATGCAAATTATAAGCTATACATTATCGAACAATATATCTTAAATCCTTTGCCTGTCCTATTGAACGAATATTATTACTATTACTAACGAAATCTCTCAAAAGTGCCCGATTTTGAAATATTCTTCATTGGTGTTCTGCTTCTATTAGTCTTAGCGTGATAATATATAGCCTATAGTATTTCTAGATAAATGAGCTATATAACACTAAAAGATTTTCTCAAATCGGACTGGTAGTTCCTGAGGTTCAACCAAACAACCAAACAAACAAACAAACTCTTCAGCTTTATATTTTACTATAGATTTGAGGTTTTATCATGAACGCAGTACTTTAGTAGTGAACCGTGCTCAAATAAACAGACATACCAACCTTTCTAAAAATGATTTAAATGTATTTTATTACTTACTGCAAGACACCTGCATCAATTTTTTTTACACAAATCTAAAAAGTATTGATACGATAGATTTACATTCATTCTTCTTATATGTTTAGGTGATTTTATATTAAACGACCCGTTGGCGTACCTTTGTATGTTGGGGATAATTACTCTTTACTTTTTTTTATGTCATAGCAGGCAAACGAACAGGTGGGTCACGTGATATAAAGTGATCACCACCACCTATAGACACTAACACCACCAGGGGAGTTGAAAGTGCGTTGCTAGCCTGTGTTTGGAAGAAAGGGAAGGAGGGGGAAGAGAGAGAGGTTGGGGGGTGGAAGGGTGCCTCCGGCGCTCTCACTGACCGAACGAAACGCAACAATGCAAGCACTGTTACTTCACGTTGGTTGTCTATAAAAGGGTGGTAGTACCCCCGGCGAGCCGACCCATTCACGCTGAACCTAATAATAGTTTCAGCGTGGTTCTACCACTTACTAAGCTTTACTCAAAATAGTTCCATAGTAAACCATTCATAGATAATATCTATGTCATACGTTCGCTCTATCATTAAATTTTAATCATTCTTAAATTGTTAAGTATAAAACAATATTATCTAACCAGATTATCTTTATACTTGATGAGTAATTTAATACGCTCGACAAAATAGTAGTTCCAGTTCTCGTCCCTGTAGAAGATGTCGCCTGTTTTAAACCATCCATCTATGAGAGCTTCTTTCGTTGCTTCTGGGTCGTTGTAATAGCACTGAAAATATAAATAATAAGTATTAGATAGATCTGTCTGTACATTGAATGCCAATGGAATTAACTAACAGTCGGCACATACTAATAAATTATGTTAATAAATATTAATAAATTATTTACTGGAATATCTGACGAATGCAAGTATTGCAATATACAGCATGACTGGTTAAATAGTTTCAATACTCTTACAGATCACTCAATACTTGCTTCTCGTTTTAAATCAATTAAAAAAAAATAGGTGCTTAATATTTGACCTAATTATCTCGAGAAACGCAAAACGGATATATAGTCAACATCAGGAGATTTACGCGAAAACAAATTGGTGTAATAAATGAATCACGCACTATCGCGTACCCCGGACCGCGTTTCGCACCTCGGCTCGCGCCTATCTTTTCCTTGTTCAACCGTGCGGCATTTCCACGATAAGCAGTTAAATAATTGTTCATTGAAGCTAGCTATGATTTTTTTTACGTTTAAAAGTATCGTTCTCATACTTTAAAAAGTTTTAGAACAAACTTTTACTAAGGTTCTCTTTGTTGTTTATTAGTATTTGTTTTGATATTATTATTGTATATGTTAAATATGGCGATGAACTACCCCACGATTAAAGGGTGTTAACCTTTAAACCGTCACCTGGTATATTCGAGAAATCGTTGTATTCGACCACTTTCTCATGCAATTGTGGACTGCCCTTTGTCTGTAGGTTCAAACCCCAACATGTACCAAAGAATTTTGAATTTTCGTGCACATTTAGTAATTTAAGCTCGTAACAATTTTGGTTGCCGGTGACGTAAGATATTTTGGTGCTACCGTATGGTAGCAGGGCTTTTTCCAACCTGGCCTGGTTAGCTACCAACTTAAAAAAAAACAGGCAAGTATGATCGGCAGTTGCACTTGAGAATCAGTCCCTCTCTAGATTTACCCTGTTGACCATCTTAGAGCGATCGTCATTCAACATGAGATGATTATGTGGTCAAACACTACAAGCTATAAAGTATTACAATATATATGTATATAGATTTTTTTTAACTATAGCTCGGCAAAGTGTGCACTATGCCTGATGGTGAACACAGTACAGTCTAAAAACAATGGCGACCATCGAGTGACGCACTATCCATCGCCGGTCGCTGCTGTCATGCCGGCCTGCGAATAGCTGGATATGCCCAGGCTGATCCCAAAACGCGACCCGCAGAAGCGAATCGAATCGCTATGACGGGCTTTTTCGCCATATACATGGTGGTTGCGACTCAGTCAGGTTGTAATACCCTACCACCCTACTTTCGCCATTGCCTCGTTAGTTATTCAGCAGGGTGCACCACGTACAGGTGAGGTTGGCTTGGGTGTCTCAGGTCTTATGATGTTATTCGACACCCCTTACACGTAACTTATATAAGTATAATATGAATATATCATATACGTATATAAATATTATATAAATAAGAAGAACGCACTTTGAAAATACCGGGAACTTTTAACCACAATTCGCCAGGAACATTCGGTTCTTTGATTATTTTTCCTGTTTCCATGTCCGTTAACTGAAATGTAGATATGGTTTTAATTTAAATAGAATATCTTTACATATAAATTTCTTTTGTACGTGTGTATGTCGCTGAACTCCTCCTAAACGGCTTTAACGATTTTGATGAAAATTTTTGTACGTGTTTCAGTGGATCCAAGAATGGTTAATATTCACAATTAAACACGGTAGATGGCGCTGCGGTTGAATTTTTTCTTATCAAGGCAGGACAATGTCCGCCGGGCCCGCTAGTATATTTATATGTTTTCTCATTTATAGCATAAGAATATCAAGATCGAGAAACACGGCTGAGGAGAAACTGAATCAATTTACTGAAATCGGAGTAACAGAAGGATAGCAGTTGCATAGTTTTTTTTATTACAAGTACACATAGTTTTTTACAACTATAATGATTACTACATTCGTTTATAATTTAATTAAATAATAATAACATGTTTTTAATATACTAAACCTAATGTTAGAACGATGTTATGCCTTATAAGTTGGTAATTTCATCGTTAGATTTAGATTAAAAAATGTAAATTTTACGTTACAGCTGAAGAAATAGGGTATTTATTGTATTTTGGCTTTTACTTCTTAAAATGTGAAGCAAAATTTTAGGCATATTTTGTTCACATTATCTATATATATATATACATATAATAAACCTGTAACTAGGTCAAATCTGTACGTTAAATATTTTTTGAAAATTATAATCGATCTGGACTTTGTTATCGATATGAAAGCTCCCTATGCTACTTTAAAAGGTACAAATAACAAAAAAAATATCGTTGGGTTACGAACCGATGCCTTCGTCGCTCCATATAATGTACACTACGTTATAATTGAGCTACAGCTACGTAACGTTTCTATGCGTAATTATCAATCAGTTAAATTACAAGTATAAAATCTAAGAAGTAGGCTTAATGCTATTGATGTATATGTGATATTTTTGTCTCTTTCTGATGAAACATTTTCTTGGCTTTGATTTTTAACCATAACGATTCCAAAGAAACTTTTTCACTTCATTAATACCATGTCGATAACGTTGAGAAATATGTGTAAACGAAACTATCACTTATATGTTGTTACGTTTATTATATTGTATAAAAAATGTTTGCTAAACAAAGGTGACAAGATTTTTTCCTAAAATATAAACCTAGATAATAGTTGCATCGCATTGCAGAAGATGAATCTCAATTAGAGTTTTGTCAGTAAGTGCGTTGTTTTGATATTTGATAAAGTTCCGTTTTCTAAATATTGTTCAGTTTTGAAGTAGGTTCTACGCGAATAGTGAACGGACGCGAAGTTGAGCGGCAGAGAAGCAACCCAAGGGGTAATGGGAAGACATTTATTGGTGATGTTCCAAACGGGTTTTAGGTTTGTTTCAAATGATTTTTCACATACCAACTGGGTATACGTTTGCGTGAGTCCCTGCACAGTTTGAATTTACAGTTGGAAGCGGTAGATATCGCTGTAGGTTTTTAAGATTTGCTGCGTCTAAAAATACAATTGAAATCGCTAATAACCGATTTTGTGCAGAAGAAGTTGTACGGGTCAGCTAGTATTGAATACCAGTTAATGATATAAATTCATTAGTGCTGTTATGTTTTCTGTCATGATGTACTCGTTATGTGTAAGTAATAATATATAATATAATTAAAAATAAATGAAGAGCTTGTAAGTAATTACTACTAATAGCAACTAATAGTAGGGATAACTAGTGTAATTTATCTTACTATTTGGTCGGTGTAGAAAATATTACCAATTGTAACAGAAAGACGTTTAAATAAGCTTTTCAAAAAAACGTTCGGTGCTAATTCACTTTTATGTAAAATATATTATAAAATAATTTCAATACAGACGTACCAAAAGCATAATGCACTACATTAGTTAGCAAAAAAAGTGAAGGAAATCACAATGTTACAGATAAAACTAATTACATTTAAAAAAAAAACAAAATAACATACATTTCTAAAATATTGATTGGGTATGAAAGTATACTGTAAGTAATATAATGAAAGTATACAATACTGATAACAAAAATGCAATTTTTAAAAGTTGTGTCGGTCTGTCTCCCTGTCTATTTGTTCTGAGTAATCTCCGAAACGGCTGGACCGATTTTAACGGGAATTTCGCTGGGAGGCAGCTAAAATTAAATAAATATAAATAAGATAAAATATGTTCATAAAATAAATAATGATAAATTAAACACTGAATGATATCATAACTATTTTCAACTTGTATTAAAACTTTTTACACTTCATTGTATTGAAGAAAAATATAATATTAAAAAGATATGAGCACAACGCGTCAACTGTCACTTGTTGTAACTATTCGTCCAAGAGCTAGCAACGGTTTCGACAACGAATTCAAATAAGCCAGTTTTTTATGTTCTTCCAAACAGCGTGCGGGCTAGCTGCCAGCCGTTAAACGTTGCGTTTATTAGTGCATATCGCATCTTTACAGGCAAAAATATTGATTTTTATATAATTTAGAATGTTTTATTTTTCACTAACTTTGAAACGCTACTAAAAAATGAAATTATTATTACCAGACATTTATACTATTAATAATAAAGTACCCGATGTCATTTTTTGTAAATAAAAAAAGTATGTTCAAACCATGTTAAGATAGCTGTAATTTTAATAATATTTTATTTAAATATAAAAGAGAGTAAATTAAAAATAGTATGTATAGAATAACTTAGCTATAGCTATAGTATAGCGCAACACTGGCTGTATGATAAAGACAGCGATAATTGTGGAAGTGCCTGCTATAGATGCATGTATTCAAGATGCCGTCAGTCCCAAGTCTTATGTCTATGTTTATCATTGTTTACAGTGAGATCTCAATACCATAATGGTTAATAAAATAAAATAATGGTTTGAAATAATTTATTTTATTTATAAAGAACAGCATCGGGCACATTATTGTCAATAACAAAATTGTTCGGCAGTGATAAATTCATGTTTTGAATAGCGTTTAAAAGTTACTGAAAAAAGGCGTTCCTAAAATTATTTAGAAATCAAAATTTTGACCTGTTAAGATGTGATGCGCATTAAAAAAACAAAACGTAAACCGCCTATCAGGTATCCCCAATCCTGTTTGGAAGAACATAGTATATCTTCATATTAAATGAACCAGATTTTCTAAAATTCTCGTTCTTCCAACGTTGCTGGCTCTTGTACTAAGGTGTCGCAAAAAAGTCTACATTAACTACATTTTTTTGTCTTTTGTTATCCTGGAGAACTCCCTGCATTTTATGGGACAAAAAGTATCCTAAATGTAACCTTGTTATATTTGGTGTAGCTGTGTCAAGTTTTGTCAAAATTGGTTCAGTGCTTTCAGAGTGATACGTTTTCACATGGACAGAAAGACAGACGGACAGACAAAAATTGTGAAAGGATTATTTTTGGCTTTTATATCGATAACAAAGTCTACCCCGATCAAATTTTTCCAAAAAAAATTTAATGTACAAATTTGGCTTTGTTACAGTTTTATTATAGTATAGGTAGAAGAAGATAGATAGATAGAAGATTGATAAAATGCTTGTTTTGTACAAAAATTTTAGCTTTGCCATAAGCTCAGGGAAATTTTAATCTAAATACTTGTGAAAAACAGTGACAAAAAAGACGACGACTTGGTTTTATTTAGTTTTATTAGCTCTTTCTCTAGTATAACTTACCAATTGATAATTGATCAGTTATCGAGTGGGATGAAAAATAAATCAAAATCAAAATCGAAAAATCCTTTATTCAATTTAGGCCCCGAGAAGCTACTACCGGTTCGGAAAACAGCCCAGTCATCGAGAAGAACCGGCAAGAAACTCGATTAATTATTAAAATTACTATTAAAAATAGGGGTTAGTGTTAGAAGAGTGAAAATTTAGGGTTGTATGTATTTTTAATGCCTCATTATAACAAAATAAAATTAAAATAAATGCCCAAAAAATAAAAATAAATGTTAGGGGTGGACAACCCTTATCACTTAGGGGTATGAAAACTAGATAGTAGCTGATTCTTAGACCTACTGAATTATGCATATAAAATTTCATAAAAATCGGTCCAACCGTTTCAGAGGAATATGGTTACTAACATTGTCACACGAGAATTTTATATATAAGTTCCTAAAAAAGTTTTACGTATGAAAGCGGACGGATATAGGAGTAAAGGAAGACTGAAAAATGTATGTGAAAAATATGTATGAACTTCAACTTTTAAATAATGGCGTCTCGTAGATACGATTCTGCCAGTGTCAAGTTAGTCATGGGAGAGTCAGTTTATAGGTAGTATTATATATTAATTGTATAATTTTGATCTTCCAGTCCAGTGTAATAATATATCCAAGGACAAATACAATAGATATCATAAAAAGCGCGTGCGGATCCGCTGGTAACAGTTAGTCTATAATAATCTTACTTGGTATTGAAATGGGGGAATTCTTTTCCCACACGATCCTTTTAGCGGGTTGCTGTCTTGAAACGTTATGCCTGTTGCCTCATTTATTCCGTATATGTCAGTAATCTCCGTTTCTGGTGTTATGCTCTATAAAGTTGTAGATATGTTTGTTATTAATCCATATATTATAATGGTTATGTTTTACAGGTAATTATAATTTATAAACACTTACGTCCTGCTTCATTTATAAAGATTAATCATTACTTATTATAAAACAAAGTCCATTGCCACGTCTGTTTACGATAAGCTCAAACAGTACTGAACGGATTTTCATGCGGTTTTCTCCAGTAGATAAAGTGATTAATGAGGAAGGTTTAGGTGTATAATTTGTCAAGTTTTTTTTTATTATCAGAGCAGGGCAACTTCCGCTGGGCCCACTAATGCTTGATAATTTCAAAATTCGAACTTATACGGATGGTTTCTTCGTTTTTTGAACAGTCACCTTTTTAATTAACAATGATAAATTCAAGTCGCTATTCGAGTCTACCTAAGTGCGCTTAAAGTACCTGAACGATTTTTGTATAAGTTTTATATCTAATTAAAGAATTTCCTCCTAAATTAAGATTTAACTCTTAATTATATTGTTGAATTGACAACTACATTCTATACGTCTTAACACGTCTACACTCTAGTTCCACTTAATTTTATTAAAAAACAAATGTGTAGGTTTCCAAAAGCATGTTAATATTAATAAAATATAGTTGTTTTTATTTATTACATTTTGGTTGGCCCCTTATACATAAATTTAATAGCTGCGCTCCTGATAATGAGATGTGTTTATGGCCTGGATCTCATTGATCAAGTACGGAGCATGCAGACGCCTTAGTTACGAACTTTTTAGATGTCATTGTGACAAATATAAGGAAAATAATTAAAATAAAAGAAAAAAGAAAAAAATTAAATGTTGTCATTCTTCTTCCATATTTTCACCGCAACAATTATACTCCGCAATACTACGCATACACTCCGCAACGTTTTTACACCACGTTAAAAATATATATTGTAAACGCTGAGTTGAATCACCGTAACATATATTGACGCCGCCCGCTTGAGGAGTTTGGAGAGTAACTCGCAGTTCGTATATTTTGCTTGGGACGCCGCTTCTCCGTACGAGGTGCTGAGTTGCAGGTCAGTCCACGCTGTTATTTGGGGTTCTTGCTATTTTATTTATTTATAGGCAAGGCCACTACCAACCGCTCCCACGCTTCTTATTTATTTTACCGCATATCCTGGTGGGGCCTATTTACACGGTCCCATCATCCCCTTCATTGGTCCTTCGTAAGCCGGATAATTTCCACGCACCGCATTTTTTTCGTTCCACATTTATCCGCATTGGGCGTTCGTAAGTCGGATAATTTCCACGCATCGCATCACCGCATTTTTTGTTCCATATTTATCTGCATATATTCTTATTATTTAGTTATATAAGATTCACGTAATTCATATTGTGAATTCTTATATTTACGCTATTTTATTTGGTTATTGACAAGTCACGTTATATTTTAAAATGTCAACATCAAATGCGCAATTTTCTCTAGCGAAGTTAGAACAGAAAAAGGAATTGCTCTTTTCCCGAGTTAACCGTATATATAATCTATCGAAAAATATTACATCTTTCGATTCGCGTGCTAACGAAGATTTCCTGACCGAGTCGGAAACTATTGATGATTTGCAAAATAGATTCGAATCCATTATCGACCAAATTAATGACATAAAATTAAATTCAAAACCTGATTCTAGCGCTGACTATTCAAGTTTGGAGTCTTTTGAAGATTTATATATTCGTGTAAAACGCGTCCGCAATAAGATATTGAATAGTTGCTCTACAGTATTATCGTTGCGATCTGACTGTAACGAGTCCGCTAAATATTCAATAAAACTACCGCCTATTGAATTACCTACTTTCGATGGAAAGATGGAGAATTGGCCTGTTTTTTACGAGTCTTTTAAAGCCAACATACATTGCAATGAGCAATTGTCAGATTCACAGAGGGTACAATACCTCATTGGTAAGTTGACGCACGACGCTTTAAAAATAACTGCCGGAATATTGCCGAACGGTGATACATATAATATTATTTGGAACAACTTGGTAAAAAAATATCAGGACAAACGTGCATTAGGTATCCATTATTTAAATAATATTTTAGATATGAAGGATTGTTCTTCTACTTCGATAAGTTTAGATTTGTTCATAGAAAATTTTACGTCATCCGTATCTGCACTTAAATTACTAGACATTCCGGATTTGACAGATTTTATTTTAATTCATTTTGCATTAAGAAAAATTGATTTTCAAACCGCTCAGTCGTTCGAAATGTCAGTACGTGATATTGAAATACCGACTACTGAACAACTAATTAATTTCGTTCGAGATCAAGTTAAGATCTTGGAACGATCAAGTACGGTTCACTCGCACTTTAGCAAGAAGAGTGCAGATAATGAAGTACCCGCTAAATTACGTGAACCGCGCCCACATAATAATTATACAAACTTCCTCGCGAGTGACAATGCGCTAATCTCGGGTACCGCTGCATCTACTTTAGCTCCCTCTTCCGGTTCTGCACCCGCTCCCGTTCCAGTTACCGCTCCCGTTCACACTTCAACTTTCGTTCTTGCTCGAGCTTCGGCTCCAGCTCCCGCTCCCCCTGTGGCTGCCACGCGTTTTCTTCAGTCGTACTGTACTTTTTGCAACAATAGCAACCACGTTCATCTTTACCGCTGCATGAAGTTTAAGAATTTGCCATCGTCTAAAGAGCGATTTGATTTTATTAAATGTAAACGCGCATGTGTAAATTGTTTAAGTACATTACACACCTTCTCAAAATGTAAATCGTCGTCTGTTTGCGAGATATGCAACAAACGACATCACACCCTTTTACATTTTGATAAAGACTTTTCTAGAAATATGCATTTATTATCATGTAAAAAACATAATCGCAATATATCTTCTGTACACTGCACTCCTTTACCGCCATCCGTTGTTCCGTCAACGCACCTTGCGTCTTCTTTTACCGCATTAGCCTTAAAAGGCTTAGTTCATAAATTTTTTGAACCAGAGAAGTTACCGCACACACACCCGCAATTTTCTAAATACGCGGCCGCATTTTGCAACACGCCAATCTTACCTAATAGCGTTCCATGCTCGCATCGTAAGATTATTAAACTTAACACTAAAGGGAATTCGTCAAAACTTATCATGGGAAACCTCCAGTGAGTTTTCTATATTCAAAACCGCTTCAAGAAACCTAATACATAACAACACGTTTCTTTAATTTAGTCTTTTTCGATTGCTCTTATTATTTTGTCCACTAAACGATTATTTTTGAAACATTAAATATGTTTTGGGTAAATTTCTCCCGACTATATAATATTTTTCCGCTATTAAAGCAAGTATTCAATACGTATTTAACTTTTTTGTAATAACACCGTAAGACACTGCTTATTAATGCTAGTTGATGATGGCTCAGTATATAGTAACTAAGCTTCCAGTTAAAGAAGACATAATAGTGAAACCATAACATGGTAGTACGTCTATGGGAGCTAATGGGCTCCTTCTGTTAAGCTACAATTTCGAAGTTGTAATTTTTTTGCCAAGCACCTTTATACATCTTCCTATAACTACCATTGCAGAGTTTTTGGCGGGATTTTGGTCTGTAATGGATTTTATTTTTTATTCCTAATCTTGTGTTACTTGACTCCATATTGTGTAAAATGGGTGGTGTTTTATGTAATATAAAATGTTTATTGTGGATAAGTGAAGTGAATGGAAAATAATACCATGGACGGCCACGTAAGATCGCCACCATCTTGTTAGTTAATTGAAATTATATCAAGAAACTTGTAATATACTCACTTGACAATGGCAGTAATAATCTACTAGAAGATTGGTTGCCAAAAATGGAATGGAAGAGGAAATTTTAATACTATTAACTAGTCAACAATGGCAGTAATAATATAAAAGATTGGTTGCCAAAAATAAAGATTAAAAAAACTACCATTGATGGGGCTGGTGGGACCGTGTAAATAGGCCCCACCAGGATATGCGGTAAAATAAATAAGAAGCGTGGGAGCGGTTGGTAGTGGCCTTGCCTATAAATAAATAAAATAGCAAGAACCCCAAATAACAGCGTGGACTGACCTGCAACTCAGCACCTCGTACGGAGAAGCGGCGTCCCAAGCAAAATATACGAACTGCGAGTTACTCTCCAAACTCCTCAAGCGGGCGGCGTCAATATATGTTACGGTGATTCAACTCAGCGTTTACAATATATATTTTTAACGTGGTGTAAAAACGTTGCGGAGTGTATGCGTAGTATTGCGGAGTATAATTGTTGCGGTGAAAATATGGAAGAAGAATGACAACCCGCTTGAGGAGTTTGGAGAGTAACTCGCAGTTCGTATATTTCGCTTGGGACGCCGCTTCTCCGTACGAGGTGCTGAGTTGCAGGTCAGTCCACGCTGTTATTTGGGGTTCTTGCTATTTTATTTATTTATAGGCAAGGCCACTACCAACCGCTCCCACGCTTCTTATTTATTTTACCGCATATCCTGGTGGGGCCTATTTACACGGTCCCATCATCCCCTTCACATTTCAAAATAATATGACACTTATATAGACACTTATAAGTTATACTTCTTTGTCGTAACAAAATAAAAAATCTTTTCAAAAATTGTAGATTTCGCCTTATTCTACGTTTGTGCAAAAAACGACACTAAAAATAGAAAAAAGGTATTTAATACATTGAAAGTTTTAATACAAATAAATACATAGAAACAAGTTTTTCGTAACGGTGTGCGCGCGCATCGTAAAAATTTACTCTCGTCATTTTTCCCTAACGCGCCAAAAGAAGTATTTCTTCAAAAAATTAAATACATGGCAACCTGTTTACGTCTACAATAATTGTAGTAAGAAACGCATATTGTTGCCAAAAATCTACTTGCAGCTTTTTACAATATATTATACTCTATGGCTACATTACTTAAGGCCTTATACTTAATACAAGTAAGTGTTTGTTATGAAATCAAATTTTAATCTAATAGATAATCGAGTTGTAATAACACATTCAAAATTGTTATTATTTATTCAAAATGCGATTTAACTAATATTGATTACACCGGTCAACACGATTTTTGGGTCTAACTTCTACATGTTAAATTTTGGTTTCTCAATATAAAGGTAAATATCAGGTAAATATTTTACCTAGTAAATCTATACTAATATATAAAGCTGAAGAGTTTGTTTGTTTGGTTGAACGCTATGATCTCAGGAACTACCTGTCCGATTTGAGAAAATCTTTCGGTTTTAGCTCATTTATCGAGGAAGGCTTTAGGCTATATATCATCACGCTAAGACCAATAGAAGCAGAGAACCAATGAAAAATGTTTCAAAATCGGGCACTTTTTTTGCTTTTGAAAGATTTCGTTAGTGTTTGTATTATATACGTTGCCATGGTAACGTGGTAAGTAATAGTAATAATATTCGTCCAATAGGACAGGCGAAGGAATTAATCCATACTGCCAATTCTGAAGTTATGTGGTATACAACGCTAACATTTTCAAAGTTTATTTTGTTTTCCTATTTAAAAGTTTATACTACTTTTATTTCCAATTTTTTATTTGTTCTCTATTACGTATTATAAAAATAAAGTTTGTGTATGTACAATTAAAATAATAACTTTTTGATGAATGAATATGGCTACAAATGACCAAAAAAAAACTTTTTTTATACTTTGTCTATATTTTTATATTTTGTCTGTTTGTTTGTTTGTTCTGGGTAATCTCCAAAACGAATGGACCTTAATGGGAATTTTACTTTTTATTGCCAGATAGCCGATATTATAGCGGTTGACATATTCTATTTGATTAGTCCGCGACTTCGTCCCCATGACTATTTCCAAAATGGTTGGACTGATTTTCACGGGGTATTCACTGGTAGACAGCAGACCTCATAAAAAGTAATTTAAGTTTTTTTATTCGCCTTCGGCCGCAATGGTATATCCGTAATGCTTGAACTGATTTTCACGGGACTTTCACTGGAAGATAACTCACCCTATAAGAAGTAACCAACCAATTAGGAGATAGTAGGATATTGCGGACAAAGTCTTGAGTAACAAAATAAAATAGTCTAAGTTACTTCTTATAGGGTGAGTTATCTGCCAGTGAAAGTCCCGTGATGTCCCACCCCAATAATAAAATGAAAACTTTGACAAATTATACCTAAACCTTCCTCATGAATCTACTTGTGAAAACGGCATGAAAATGATAGTTTTTGACTTTATCGCGAACAGATAAACTGACAGAGGACTTCGAAAAAGGAGGAGGTTACTATGTTCGGTTGTATGTATTTTTTTTATGAATGTTAACCGAGATTTTCGTCAATTGTGAACCGATTTTAATGGTTCTTTTTTTATTTGAATTGGTACACTATGTAGTGATAAACTGCTACCTGTGCATTCGTCCGTGTGAAATTGATCAAAAATATGTTACAACCGTGTGAGACGTGTGCCTTACTGGACTCCAAGAATAAATATACATAATTGAAAGTCAAATATCTAAATAATATAATAAAAGCGGCTATGTTGTTTTATTTACCGCGTTTGCTTCTACATAATTCAGTGATTATAGCACCGTATAAGAATAACTTAAGTATATCGACAATACAGGCATATTATATATATTTAATAAAAGATTGTAGATATATTGTTCGATAATGTATAGCTTATAATTTGCATTACTTTCTTATATAGTGTTAGTGAGCACTGAGTTTGGTATATAGTAGGTTGAAGTTCCAGGTATTTTGCTGATGATAAATCCCATCCCATTCGATATACTATTTGTATTCATATATCTAATGTACACGTTACATGTTACAGTTGGCGTGTGTGTCGTAGTTACAAATGTTTTTGAAAAAGCTTTTCTGTAATGTAAACACCCACTCATAATTTTACATTTCTTTAATACACTCTTTTAAAAGCGCGTGCGGAGCCGCGTGTAACAGCTAGTCTCCATATAAAAAGCGAATGAGTGAGTTAGACAGAAGCCAAATTTTGTCAGAACTTATAGATTGACGTTCAATTGTTCAGCTGCCACTGTATTTCATTATACAGTCGTACTGTAAAGGAAATATTTGGTATACTTTTCTTCATTAGTACACCCGTGAGAAACCGGGATGGGCGGCTAGTTATATATATATGTGTATATATATTATTATATATTATATTATACATATTCATCACATTATATATCAGTAGACTACAAGATACAATTTTGTTTTAATTTTTATTATCAAATACCTTAATTTCGTTAATCAGCGTTTGCGGTACCGAAGACCCAGTCAGCCATATAGAATCGAAGCAAGTGAAGTCACATTGTTCTCCACCTATCGGTTTGAGTAATGTTGCCATCATTGTTGGACTGATTATCACAAACGACGGCTGAAATGAAAAAAATAAAATAAACACAACCTTCGATCAACAATAACTAGATAACGGGTCGGCGCGAAAAATACGTCTCGGTAAATAATAGCTCACTTGAAATGTGTGTCCTTATTTTGTTTGAAACAGCCAATGTAAGCCCGTTTCACATGCCGCAGTGTATTCAAGAGATGCAAAAATAATACCCGAAAAAGCAATTGAACGGCCGGAGTATCTTACTTTCGCTAAATACATGTTGAATAAGTTATATTTTAAGCTTTAAACTAACTAATAATATCAAATTTTGAACAAAATTATCGATTTTAAACCTGTGATACAAATGTTTGGCCTCACCACACACAAACACGCACAATAACGGGAAAACGTACTTTATTCATTACGTGTTAAGGTTGAATTCCCACTAAATGTTGTTTATGTTATCTTTTCATTTGTGAGGGGAGTAATTTATTACTTTGCACGTTTTATCGTAAGTATTAGATAATATTTTGAACATTTGTGACTTTACAAGGTGTTATGGTTGTAATTAGGTTGGATTTAAAACAGTTTTAAAACCTTGTTTCTCCTTTTCTTAGTAAACAAATAGCTACACATAAGTATATATTTACGCGGACGGCTTTTAGCTTCGATTTGTACGTGACCCTTTATCTAGTTATTGTTGATCGATGAACGCAACACAAAAATAAGTAGCTACCTCTCTCTTTTTTATCTATAGTTTTTTACGTTCCAATTTTAAATGAAACTTAGTAAGTTAGTAGTAATATCTTATTAAATTGTATAAACAGCTATTTTGGCAGGTCGGCATGACAGTGGCGACCGGCGAGGGATAGTGCATCACTCGGTGGTCGCCATTGTTTTTGGATTGTACTGTGCTTATCATCAGGCATAGTGCAGTTACTTTGCAGTGCTACGTATATATATATATTTGTTCCCCGCTTTCCTTGCTCTGACACAGGTCAAAATCTTTTTATAACCTGGGGAAGAGTGGCGGCATGGGCTTCTTTGCTCTTTATTTGGTTGTCTGTACCTATCGTAGTTGCAACCTATATAGGGTGTACATACAAAGTAACGTTAATAAAAATAATATGGTGTATAAGTAGGTTATATAAATGCATATATACACGCGTATATGACAATAACGTTCATTACAAAAGTCACTCTTGCGCGGGGATCAAGCGCGTAATCTCTCGCTTAATAGTAGGGGTTATAACCACGGCATCTTAAGCCCAACTAATTATTAATACTAAAACTAGTCGTAGGTGAAAAACCTTGCCATTATGACACTTGTAGTAGCAAGCTACAAGTATCATACGCAAAGCCGGGCTAAAAATTGTATACAATGAGTTGTTACCATACTTTCTTAAATAGTTTGTTTTCTAGACTTCATAAAATGTTGATTTTTTTTTCTACTACTTCCATATCCATCCACATTTATACTTAAAACTCTTCTAGTTATTTAAATTCTACCCCTCCTCATGATATACTCATAACACGTAATTCTACTCTCAATTTCTTTGTCATTGGTACTATTGAAGTTACACTTCTTTTGGCGCGTTAGGGAAAATGAAATATCTGGGCCTCACCCTGGACGGGCGCTGGCGGTTCGGGCCCCATTTTGCGGGGCTCGGACCGCGAATTGCTGGGGTGGCTGCGGCACTCAGCCGGTTGCTCCCCAACGTAGGGGACCAGGTGCCGGGTGCCGCAGACTCTATATGGGAGTCGTGCGAGTGATGGCCGCCTACGGGGCTACGGTCTGGGCTGATGCCCTCGGTGCCGCCAACGTGCGTAGTGCGCAGCGCACGGTGGCACTGAGGGCGATCCGGCCGGGCGGACCGTGGGGGCGGCTCTGCAAGGTTGATTAGCTTGAACGATCCCTTGCCGCCCCCACAAAACGGTCTGTCGGTACACCGTGGGGTTTTAGTCTGTGCGAGTCGGACATAACCCACCCTCTCCCCGGGAGGGTGGCGTATCCATAAGGGATTTCCCCACGTTAAAAAAAAAAATGGGAAAAATGATAAGAGTAAATTTTTACGATGCGTGCGCACACCGTCACGAAGAACCGACACCCTGAAGTTAGGTATAGTCAACATTTTGTTTCTTTGTATTAAAACTTTCAATGTATTAAATACCTTTCTTCTAATGTTGTGTCATTTTTTCTACAAACGTGTGTACATAAGTACACACACACTTTTTTATATCTCTTCTGATATATTTTTTCCTAATCTTATCCATTCTAGTTCTAGATGTGGATTGTACCACATCCACCTCAAAATATCTGCTACATAATCTTTCTTTATGCGATTCTTTCGTAGCACAGCGCTTAGATCCATACATCACAACAGTTCTTATAAAGGTTAAAGTCAATAGTTACTGTAATTCAACACGTTGACTGACAAACGGATTTTCCATGGTTGGTCCGAGGTGCCAATATGAACTTTTCTTTATGCGATACATATTACGATGAATCTTTTTACTTATAATATTATTGTTTCATGTTCCTACTCTAAAGGGAAATTTTGGATGTTAGTAAACACCCACTCCCACTTGAGTAGTCTACCATCTTACCCCTCACATCGTAGTCGGGGCCCCTTATGAGGGGACCATACCTGTCGGAGGAGCAGACGTAGTGCTGCTTAAGCAGTCTCTGCTCTCCCGGCCAAGAGGTGTAAGAAGGTATGAGGTTTTAGTCCGTGCGACTTTGACATCCATACTCGGCGGGACGGATAGCTGTTAGGGATTGACCCATAAAAACAAAGGTATTTCATAACGATTTTAACGAGTAAAGCGAGTGAGCTTAGCTACTAAGCTAGCCAGGTGAGATTAGAAATTGCCCTAACCCAATGACTATAGTCTCTCCAAGAGGTTTTCTTTCATCAAATGCCCGTAGCATTCATTCGCATGGATTCGAATCTACATCGATCGACGTGATACCTGAACATCCTAATCACTGAGATGTCATCGCTTCAGCTATAATTAAGTAAAACTGTGATGACTGCATAAATAACACGTATTTGGCTGTTCCGATTTCTCATTGAAATTATACAGGAAAAATATTTTTAAAATTGGAATTAGATTAATGGATGAAATCTTTATTTATTTTTTATCGTAGCACGGCAAAGTGACTTTACTGTGCCTGATGGTGAGCACAGTATAATCTAAAAACAATGGCGACTACCGAGAGACACACTATCCCTCACCGGTCGTCGCTGTCATGCCGGTCTGCATAAATGTATCTTCACGTTACGCTTGAAGGATCCCATATTATAGGAAGAAGGGAACACACTGGCCGGGAGATTGTTCCACAGCTTCACGTTATTTCATACGTTTCCGAAGACACTTTTGGGTGTATGGGATAGTACTCCTTTTTTTTTTTTTTTTTTCGCGGGGAAAATCCTACGCCCGACGGCCTGAGGGTATGTCAGACTCCTACTGACTAAAAACCCCCCGGTGTATCTCTGCCGCTATAGTCGGGGCGGCACGAGATCTCTAAAGATTTCATCGTGCCGCCCCAGCGGTTGGCCCAGCAGCGAAAGCGCCGCCGCCGGGCCCCGTCCTGTTAGGAGACGGCCGGGTACACACCGGCCGTCTCCTCCGTCCGCCCCAAGCACAGGCTGGCCACGCAATTGCAATTCCTCTGGTGTTGCAAGTGTCTATGGACGGTGGTGATCACTTAAAATCAGGTGTCCCACCTGTTCGTTTGCCTCCAATGATATAAAAAAAAATTGAGTACTTAAGGCATGAAAGCGTAACAAACAAACCCACTTAGATTAAATTAGGAGTGATGAAATTTTTTTTGCCATGTAACTTGTTAAAGTCTAAAACGAAATATTGTTTAAAGAGGTTATAATTTGAAGACAAACTCTTTCATAGTGTTGTACTGACTTATCGCCAAGGTATTAACGGTATTTACATCGTTCGATGAAATTGTTGATACAATAATATCGATATCGGTTAATATTAAATACGGAAAAATATTATAAAAATATGTATTGCCAATACAAATAGCCCATGTTGCAACTACCTATTGTAATTTGTTTTTCAAAGGCTGAAGCGGCCCTCGCACTTCTGGAATAGTATGAACGATATAAGATAGTCAAAAATATTCTTATTTTAAGCTTTATAGGTTACTAGCGGGCCCTGCGGACGTTGTCCTGCACTAACAGCATGCATGTTATTGCATTTGCAGTTATTATGCATTTGCATGTTAGTTTCGCATTCAGTAGGTTACATTAGTAACAACTTCACTGTATCGATCAAGATTTATTGTGACCAGTTTTGTGAAATAATTAAAAAAAAATCGTCTGACACGTCTTCGTCTACTGTTTACGGCCTGTTCGTGATAAACTCAAAAACTACTGAACAGGTTTTCATACGGTTTTCACCAGTGGAGAAAGTGATTCATGAGGAAGGTTTTGGTATATAATTTGTCATGGTTTTTTTTATTATCAGGTCGGGACAACGTCTGCCGGGCATGCTATTACACTTATAAATGCTTAAAGACATATTTTCAATTTGAGGGTGAAAGCTAGATAGGCGGACTTAGAATGGCCTACCACCATATTATGGGTTCTTCACGATATTTTCCTACACCAAAAGTGCTAAAAGAAACGATGACACTATTAACGACAAAGCTGCCACTGCGTCATCACTTTTAGATTCCACCAAATGTAGGTGTTTGCATTTTCGTATCCTCTTTTTTTGTTCCATGTAGCTTATTATAATTTTCGATAATATCGAATCCCGATGATCGACATATTGCTTATCGATTTATCTCATCTCAATTTACATACCGATATTATATGTCCCCATATATAACTGTATTATTTTACATATTTTACATTTTTTATGGTGGTAGAGCCACGCTGAAACTATTACTGGTTTTAGCATGAATGGGTCGGCTCGCCCGGGGTAGTACCACCCTCTCATAGAAAACCGACATGAAGTAACAGTGCTTGCATTGTTGCGTTTCGTTCGGTCAGTGAGAGCGCCGGAGGCCCACCTCCCCTCCCGTCTCCTCTCTCCTCTCCCACTCCCTCCCCTAATCCCTCCCCCAAAAGGTGACCACGCACTTGCGACTCCTCTGGTATTGTTAGTGTCCATGGACGGCGGTGATCACTTAACATCAGGTGACCCACCTGTTCGCTTGCCACCTATGACATAAAAAAAATATATATTGGGAATATATCCTTATCAGGACAAGAATCACTTTCTTGTGTTCAAAGTTTACTTGCAGTAGCTAGCACGAAGACATATGTGTACCAGTCGGTACGCGGTAGAAGTGAAATCTTCAAAGAATACTAAAATATTCATATAAACAATGTATTCTATCCGATTCTCTCGCACGTTAAATCCTGCATATATCTACATGTTTGTATCTTTTTAATGTCACTTTTTTGTTTCATCTACTTTCAAATCACAAGATGGTTAAACAAATTTTCACTTCAAAAGCACAAACTAAATTTTCGAATTCAGGCAAGCATAGTCACGTGTATAGATAGTATTTTACTAAACAAACAAACAAACTATATTAATTTAGATAGATATGATGACAACAAGTCATATTAATTCTTGCGTAACATAAATACTAGCGCTCCTCGATCAAGTATAAGATCACATACACGTAAATAGACACCGGGAGGTAAGGTGTTATTCAACTGTAATGTTTCCGTTTCGTTACCTCGCTCCACATCAATCGTGCTTCTATTAAACGACACAACATGTATGCAAATTAATCCCATCTGAAGTTTATTACGCCCTAGTAAACCAACCGCAAACACTTGACCACCAATAGCGGCCAGACCTCGTTATAATATTTGCAGTTATTTTATTACCGCTTTAGAACTTTAATACAGACTGCTTTGTGTTTAGGTAAATGATATATGTATATGATGTGTACTTTATATGGCCTCAATTAAATACATTTGTTGATAAATTAGTTCAGTACTTTTTAATACTACTTAAACGATTATTATCTTTGTTTTTTTAACGAAAAAGAGATAGCTATTAATGTATGTATAAGAATTAGGATTTCAGAGAATGAGATATATTATTCTTTATGTACTCGAAATATATAACAAAGAGAAGGAAAAAGGGCAAAGAGAATCGTTGAAATCTATAGCACATGAGTTTAATATCTACCGCGTGCGAACTCTGACTCGGTTTGTTCTTTGTTTAGTTGCTATTCACGAGAGAGACATCAATGAAAATTTGTAAATAGTTGCTTTTTTTTTCATACCATCCCCGAGTAGAAATACCGTTTTTACAATCTATAATCACTACATTATAAAACAAAGTCCTCTGCCAAGTACACGCCCGAGTAACCACAGATCACGCCGCCGTGGTCTGGGGGTAAATTTCGTTCCCGAACACCAGACTAGGCCCCCTGGGCAGCGGCTCAAGCCTAGGTCCGTTCCCCCCTCGGCTTGGAGCCCTTGAGTACGCCGCTCACGCGATACAGTGACACAAAATCTTACATCACTGCGACAACATTACACATATCACCTCCACAAACATGCACGCATACACATGCAAGTGAGTTTTTTTTTTCCTTATCAAACTGAAATAGTTTAGAAAATTATCCGATACGAAATATATATAAGAGTTGTGGACGTATCGTTTGCTTCCCCGTCGGTCGCACGCCGTGTCCGGGGATGGAGGGTTATGGAGGAGGTGGAGACCTTATCGGACCACCGATATATCAGGTTCGAGGTCTCCACCTCCCACGATGTGCCGACAACACGCCTCCCCGGACACGGCGTGCGACCGACGGGGAATCAAACGGTACGTCCACTATCGATATGGGATAGTACTCCTTACCTCTACCCTTCATGATAACCTCTAACTTTGACAGATTTTTTTTCGTCATTTTGAACAGTTTATTTTATGATGATTTATAATAAAAAAATATTCGTTTTATCTGAGCCAGACTAATAAACTACTGTGTTTGTTATTCGCAAAAAACAAAGTTAATATTCACCAGTAGTTAGGTAGGGAACTGGCAAAATTTTTATGTGTAGCAGCGGCCGCCTTTTGAGGACCTGTACTACCACTTGTGGGCATAACTAATGCAATTGTGTCTTCTGGATCGAAATCAGTTGGTCTGAAACAATTATCTATATTATAGTTTACAACTTCACTCGCTTTAATCTTGATTTCGTTTCGGGAGTAGTGCTTTTTTCTGTCTGAAAGGTGCCCTTTTTTATACTCCTGGCGATGTATATGTAAAATTTCACGATGAACTGTTGAGTAGTCAACGTGTGAAAGTATAACGAGCATACAAACAAATAAACTTCTACATTTATAACATTAGTAAGTATGTAACGTCCATACATTTTAATTAATCTGATATTAAGTCGGATCTTATTTTATATTTGAAACTAGATGCCGTCACGAACTTCGTATCGCCTTAATATGTTTTTTTATCTTAGCCTACTTTTTTAGTAGATACATACCAACATATGGAACGATTGTTATGCTACCCCATAGAGACTGTTCGCTTTCCGGACAAACATACAAACTGAGAAAACGAAATATTAAAAGCAAACTCTAGTAAAATGGTAAAGAAACATACGTCAACTCAAAAATAAAAAGGCATCGTAATTACGGATGCGTTCGAGTTGCTAATAGCAATTTGAAGTTGCGTTCATAGTTACAGAAAAAGAAAATTGATTTTTAAGGCCTTTCCGTGCAATTTTTCTCTCCATAAAACTTTCCTAGGAGTTTAAGGAATAAATAAAATCTAAAATTACTCGAATTGAACAAGCCACCTACGAGTTTTGCGCTTGGCAACTTATTTTGCGATTCATTTTTATTTATACAGGTTTTTAAAATCACAAAATGTACTTTGTACTAATTCAATTATGTATTCAAAACTTTTTTGAATGTTTACGCGTACCGTTTATGTACACACAGTTGTTTTAATTTGAATATTACATTGAATTATCTTCAAATAATAATTTACTTAACATTATTGATAGTCTCACGTCGAAAAATATAAAGCGATTAAAGACTTTTTAGCTCAGTTTAGAGAAGTAATACCTGAACTCTTCCACCGAAGTATCGTCGCCAAATTCGTCAAGGAATTCAGAAAAACTGCATATTTTATCTCCCTTATCAAATGTTATGATTTTAGCATCAGATCCTATATTATTTAAAGCTTCTTGTATATACGGCACTCTTTCGTTTTCGCAAAATATTATATTAGGTTGGTGAATTGAATACTTGTATTGTAATTCACCTAAAAATAAATTTAAAAGTATGTTTTATAATGACCTTGTAATTAAAGCAAGTAGCATTTTCTCATGGACAGGGTGAATGATAGTGAAATCATAAGGAGTTAAACAAGGTACTTCAGGAAGTGTAAATATGATATTTAAAATGAAATAATATAGGGAATTTTGTGAAGTCCCAAGTGTCGCTAACTCATGTGTTAAAAAGCTGGCTGAATATTGCTAATAGGACTAACTAACACATGAGCTCCATATGAATCTTAATGAATCGAGAGTATTTTAAAATGTAGAAAAGATAACTGATTTGAGTGAACTGGTGACGATTTCTACTTACTGACTACTATCGTCGTATTCACAGGAGCAACAATAACTCCGAGATACAACGCAGCATAAAAAGGTATGGCTAAATCCAAATGGTTCGGTCCCATGAGAATCATAACGTCTCCTTTCTTTATTCCAAAGTTGCTTAGTGCGGTTGCACATTTCACACTTCTCTTCAACACTGAGCCGTAGTTCTCTGATTGTCCAGTTCCCCCGTCAATCTAAAAATATATATTTCTTTGTACTCTAATAACGCAGGAAGAAAATAGTATATTCCAATGTTTTTACAAGTTTTTCCACATTACAGTAGAGTCTCACTAATCCGATAGTTTGATAACTAGAGGTTTATGGATTATTGGCCTGGATAGAAAAACTATGTACAATCATTGGAGGTTATACTGATACCGGTGCACAAACTCGTAGGAAAAGTAGGGAGGGGTGAGGGAAGCGTGAGCGTATGGTGCCGGATTATTGGATGTATCGGACTACTCAAGTGCTGCATTCTGCATTCTATCTGTTGTGAACAGATACGGTTTCTGTAGTCAATAGTTATATTTTATTAGATTCGTGTAGCTCAATTTTCATCTTCTTCATCGTACTCTGACTACGGCGGTAGGTAGAGACCTTTAGCTGCCGAGCGTGGTGAAAGCCATGGTTGGCAGCGAGTCTGTCTGGGTTGCTGTAGCCTCCTTCTGTGAGGAGGACTTCGGCAGCGAAAGGGGTGGGGTTGGGGAAGGAGACAGCTTTAGGCTCGTCACCTTCCAAAAACGTCAGCGGACCTACGTAAGATGGGTCGTGGAGCCCATGTTCTTATTGCACAGATTCGGCAGACGGAGGAGACACTGTGTGTGCGTAACTGTCTTCTGATTAGGGTGGGGCTGGTACGTTAATGCGACTGACGGGCATGACTACGGCGGTAGGTAGAGACCTTTAGCTGCCGAGCGTGGTGAAAGCCATGGTTGGCAGCGAGTCTGTCTGGGTTGCTGTAGCCTCCTTCTGTGAGGAGGACTTCGGCAGCGAAAGGGGTGGGGTTGGGGAAGGAGACAGCTTTAGGCTCGTCACCTTCCAAAAACGTCAGCGGACCTAAGTAAGATGGGTCGTGGAGCCCATGTTCTTATTGCACAGATTCGGCAGACAGAGGAGACACTGTGTGTGCGTAACTGTCTTCTGATTAGGGTGGGGCTGGTACGTTAATGCAACTGACGGGCAGGCAGTCGCTGAGGTGACACGATGAAGGTCTACTGACATCTCGTGAAACCCTAACACGAGCGGTAGTCGTACACCGTTGGGGTTTTAGTCTGTCGGAGTTGGACGTACCCCGTTCTCGCCGCCGCCGCGCCTGGAGGGTGGGAATCCATAACGGATTTACCCACGACAAAAAAAAAAGAAAGAAGACCCTCAAACACTCTTCGTTATACCCATCATCGTCATCTTTCGTGCTAGTAGGATGTATACGTACGTATATATTTTATGAACGTCCCCTTGGTTTATGAGCATTACATTAACACAATTTGGATTACACAAATGACGAAGGAGTTTATTTGGATAATTATGTTGTCTGAGCAGAATTAATGACTGGGAGTTGCTAGAACAACTGACTGGCAATGTGTTTGGTGATCATTTTCGAACTGACTCCGCCTGATGGGCCTTCACAGCTTGATCTGACTAAGTTTGGAGATACCATGTCTCTATAATTATGGCGAAACGGTTATTAATAACAATAGTTTACTTTTCAATAGTCACTTTGTAATTATTAAGATAACACTTTCATACCTGCATAATCATTTCAGGATCAGTTTCCTTCATACTATGAAATATTATTTTGCCGAGATGAAACCTGTCAGTCGGGATTCCTGTTTTCGCCACAATGCGTGAAGTCAAATCGTCCATATACCAATGGATTGAATCGTTCACATGGATCCGTTTTGGCATTTTCACTATAATAGCAATAATATAAAATAACTAGTTGTCACTCGTAGCTTTGTGCGCGTAGTTTTCTATTGTATGAACTACACTTAATTTTAGAAAGGAATCGTATAGCCTGATGAAGGTTCAAACTAAAGCGTTACTGTCACATTTATTTCTTTGGAAAATAGCTGATAGTTTTTTAAAGTGTTATCATTGATAATACTTACTTGTTTTTCTAAAGCAATTATCATCTATATCTAAACATATACAAAAAATGTAAATGTGTCTGTTCTTTTAAGACTTGTAATAAAAACTGTAGCCAAAAAAAAAATAAGGTTCTGGGGTGGCAACCACCACACCCACACTGATCGGGATAACTAGCCTAGGCAGTGGACTGTATGTAAATTGGCTGGAGGTAGATACCCCTGGAAAAATATATGCCGAAAGGATTTTCTTTATAATCGGGATAAAGCGCTCACTCACCTGATATACTATTCTCCGCCACCGTTGCCAATGGTGAGAGCAACAGATTTCCAACACGTACACATTTGTATTTACAAAAATAAAATTCCGAGCCGCCGTGTCGCTGGTATGGTGAACGAGTCCGAATGTAAGCGCGGGTTACGAGTAAGTGGCGTCGAGCAAGTGACCGATCATCACCGATTGTCCGTTGACAAACAATATATCAAAAATAGTTTTTTTCTACCCCCAACCAATTTATGCCAGAACAGGTTCACTCCATAAAAAGTTATTGTAATTTTAATGATGACACGACTGAAGTACGAGAGATAAATAGATAAGCGAATGGATTTAATACATTCAGATGACTTATTAATCAGTGTTTTTCTCATACATAAACTTCCACGCGGACAAAGTCGCAGGCACAGCTAGTATACATATTAATCCACTTTATTTATTAACTTAGGCTAATGTGATCGCTTCCACGACAAATAGTAGCACCTGATTAAACCATAAAGTTGCGCAATCGATCAATAATAATTGAATTACTGGTTAAATTACATTACATTACTGGTACTGACCAGTTTTTCAAATTTTACGACCATAGAACAACTATATTTACGACTTAGTGTACATAAAGTACCTACACAAAGTAGTGCCCAAAATCAAAGGTACTAGAATTTGATTGAAGAAGGCGTTACTTTGCGGAAATCCATCATTATATTAGAGTAGACGCTACTTTGCACTTCCGCCTGGATCATCGGCGCATCAGAAGAGTCAACATCGATCTGAAGATGCTCCGTGAAGGAGCGAAACACGTTATCGATTGTCGTGATTACACTCAGACGTAGTAGTGCTCCATCGATTCCAGGCGGAAGTGCAAAGTAGCATCTACTCTAATATAGGTACTAGAATGTTTGTAACAAAAATTAGTTTCATGAAAACGGTAAATTATATTTAATTCATTGTAATCCAAATACGTATTTGACGAGAAAATCAAGATGATTTTCAATTTAGTGAAATGGAACCCATAGTATATATCAGCTAACTTTTATTCAATACAAACTAGCACTGCACTAGCTCTCTATATATAGGTTGATCTATTAACAAGTGTTTTTTTTGTAACTTTTGTTACCTACTTAAATTTCGTCCGATAAGTCCGAAAGAGTATATTAAAATTTATAAGAAACGGAATCGAGTGGTTTTTCTTTTTATTCTAGTACGGCAAAATGACTGCACTGTGCCTGATGGTAAGCACAGCACAATCCAAAAACAACGGCGCTCACCGAGTGACACACTATCCATCGCTGGTCGCCGCTGTCATGCCGGCCTGCAAAAAGCTGGATATGTACAGGCTGATCCTGAAACGCGAATCGCAGAAGCGTATCACTATGATGGGCTTTTTCGCCATATACATGGTGGTTGCGAACCAGACAGGCTGTAAAACCTAACACCCCGCTTTCGCCATTGCCTCGTTCGTCATTCGGCAGGGTGCACCACGTGCAGGTGAGGTTGGCTTGGATGTCTTAGATATTATTCGACACCCCTTACACCTCGAAATTGGTATTATATGGTCTTTTAGAATTTATATTTTATTGTATGTTGAAATAGGTACGTAGTTATTCCACGTGACCAGGGTAACCCGCCGAGTTTTTGTAGTTGGCCCACCCGATTATATTTTATTTTCAATTATTTTAAATTTCGTATCCATCGGAAAAGCTATGAGCACGCTACTAAGTAAATTAAGTAGATCCCACATAACCCAACCGCAATGCGTTCCTTATGATATAAGGGTTATGGCAAGCTTGTTATGTTGAACAACCATTTTTCACTATATTAATACGTTGTTAATTTGAAATTACGTTTTTTTATTTAATACCTAAATATTTGTTGGTTGCGGCCAGCGACACCATGAGTGAAACGTGTTTGTGGCCCGTTTAAAAAAAAGGTTTAGTAACATCGCTCTAACCTTTTTTTTTTCTTTCTCGAACTGACTACGCTATTGACCAAGCGAGGTCTTAACAGCTTCACCGGACTACACGCTGCTCTAACCCATTTAACTATCATTCTCGGTAATTGGAGTGCTTTTAATTTACGATATAGTAATAATTGAACTCATTAAAAACAATATCGCATTCAATATTTATGAGAGTTTCACATAAAAATAAATTAATACATTATTGAATAAAATTACATAAAACTTACCTGTTCTGACGTACGTATAAGTTTCTGTTCGTAAAACGATTTTAATCAATTTGATTTATTATGTAATTTATAGACGTCTCTCTTTCCTCTATATTTTTATCGAAATGAAATTATCGAATTTACAAAATTATGTAATTATAATTGAAATCGTTAGCAGGCAATTCGGCTACTACGCATGCGTGACTTTGCTAACTAACTGAGGCACTGATACTCCGACGCTTCGGCGTTTCGATCATACCAAGTTATTATATGATATATATCCTTGAATAATTTGATCTGTATATGTTATAATAGCTGATACCCGCGGCTCCGCACGCGCTTTTTAAAATGTTTTAAAGAAATGTAAAATTGTGAGTGGGTGTGTACATTACAGAAAGGCTTTTTCAAAAACATTTGTAACTTCGACACCAACGCCATCTACAGTGACATGTTACGTGTACATTAAATATATTAATACTAATAGTATATCGAATGTGTAAGAGCAATCGTACCTAGTTTACTTACTATGCAATATTATTTTATAAGTAATATGTTATTATTACAAATAAATCAGTGGACATTAAGCACTCGACGGAACGGTTGTATCATTTCGCTGATCCGTCCATCATATAATCAACAGATTATCATAATACTGGAGCACCCTACAGAATAGGATTGGATTTATCATCAGCAACATACCTGGAACTTCAACCTACTATATACCAAACTCAGTGCTCACTAACACTATATAAGAAAGTAATGAAAATTATACATTATCGAACAACATATCTTAAATATTTTATTATATAGATATGTCAGAGTATATATGTAGAGCCTTTAGAGAGCCGAGAGCACACGGATGGCATTATCCTCCATTTGTATGTATTTTCATAATACGACCGACACTATGAAATGAAACGACGACTTCTTCGATTCTTTGTCTTTTAATACTTTTACAATAATCTCAGAGACAACGCCCTCAGAGACAATAATTATCACATAGCGACAGTAACGATGGATCTCACGATCTCACAAACAGTAATGAATAATAAATCTTGTACAAACTTTTGCAAGCACTTATAAAGGAATCGCCTACCTTCACCTACCGACAACCCAAGTGAAGGAAGTCTTAGTTTAACGAAGTACTTAATCTATGATATTGCACATAGTTACTTTATGTTCGCTAATAATTCTAATTATAAATCAATAACTATTTTAACACTATACATTGAATAATTACGTTGTCATTAATTATTTCAAAGTAATTCACCGTTGTAACAACCGAAGTACTT
>MU160465.1:9370-22134 GCA_015888305.1 Antheraea pernyi | reverse complement strand
TTAAATCTTTTATTTTATAGATAGATATAATATGCCCGTATTGTCGATATACTTAAGTTATTCTTATACGTTGCTATAATCACTGAGTTATGTAGAAGCAAACGCAGTAAATAAAACAATATGGCCGTCAAATTGACCAAAAAAATGATATACTCGTTGGTGGGGCAGGCGTGTAAATAGATTCACCATGCGGTTTGAAAAACTTATTATGTCCGAACACGGGGATACGTGTCAGACTAATTTAGTTTGTACTCTGAGTATTGAAAGTATGTGATCGATACTGGGAGGTATGTACAGCACTTTCGCTTACCAAAATTGCTGGATGCGGCTGCCTGGTCCTCGCACGTCCACGGATCACGAGTGTCACAGGGGTGATGGCCACCAGATCGTTCACACGCGATTGATATATACTTAATAGATATACTGCGGTGAAAAGAATTGCACTGCGGATTACACTTGATATTTATATAGCGGGTCGTGTCCTTTTCAACAAAATGTCGCGATGCGGAGTATCTCAGAGCGGAGTAAGGAGCGGAGTAAGGAGCGGAGTAAGGAGCGGAGTAAGTAGCGGAGTACTGCACTTCTGTCAAAAGACAAAGGCCCCCCCGTATCGACACAACTTATCATAGTTATCATAGTTACCCGCCTCACCACTCATATTACACATAAATAAAATATATGACTTTCAATTAGGTATATTTATTATTATTGGAGTCCAGTAAGGCACACGTCTCACGCAGTTGTAACATATTATTGATTAATTTCACACGAACGAATGCTCAGGTAGCAGTTAATCACTGCATAGTGTACCAATTCAAATAAAAAAGAATCATTAAAATCGGTTCACCTTTGACGAAAATATCGATTAACATACATAAAAAAATACATACAACCGAACATAGTAACCTCCTCCTTTTTCGAAGTCGGTTAAAAAGAAAGTCCTCTGTCAGTTTATCTCACGATAAAGTCAAAAACTACCATTTTCATGCCGTTTTCACCAGTAGATAGAATGATTCATGGGGAAGGTTTAGGTATAATTTGTCAAGGTTTTCATTTTATTATCGGGGCGGGACAACGTCTTCCGAGGCCGCTAGTTATCTGCCTGTAAAAGTCCCGTGAAAGTCGGTCCAACCGGACGAAGTCTTGAGTAACAAAATAAAATAGTCTATAATATATAATAGTCTAAATAAAATAATGATGGATAAAATAATGTACGACATATTATATACTGTAAATATCAAAGCACTAAAAAAGAGATCTAAATTATTTAGACACTTATGGTATCCTATTATATATATCGGAACTATGTGAAACCGGAGCGGGTCGCTAGTCAATTTATCTATATACTAATATATAAAGCTTAAGAGTTTGTTTATTTATATATTAGTATATAGATAAATTGACTAGCGACCCGCTCCGGTTTCACATAGTTCCGATATATATAATAGGATACCATAAGTGTCTAAATAATTTAGATCTCTTTTTTAGTGCTTTGATATTTACAGTGCATTAAGGTGATCTAAACTATGTAAGAATCTTCATACAAAAAACTTTCTCTTAGTAGGATGTGAAATGAAATCTCTGATACTTCTATGATATTCACTAAAATGATATTGTAAAGGTGAACTTGCTTCCAAATTTTCGTTTACGGAAGTAATAATAAGTCTAAGATGAAATGTCCAAAAGATTCGATTCGGTAAGAATAATAACGTATATTTTCTTTATCTCAAGGGGTCTTCTTCTTCTTCTGTTTTATTTTTGGCAACCAGTCCTTTAGTAGGCTATTACTGCCATTGTCAAGTGAGTAACGGTATAACAAGTTTCTTGATATAATTTCAATGAACTAACAAGATGGCCACCGTCTTTTCTTTCTTTCTTTCCTCGGAGTTTTTGTGGCAAGTCAGAATCCATGCTCTGTGGTATTATTTCCGATCCACTTGTGCACAATAACCAAACTATATTACGTAAAGCACCACCAACATTACACAATAAAAAGCCAAATAGCACAAGATTATCGATAAAATATAAAGACCACTACATGGCATTCCAAGGGGTCTTAGAATATTTGCAGATATCTCTTCTTTTTTTTATTATTAGTAATTCTCTTATTAAACAGTTCCGCCATCAATTTAACATATATAAATGCACATCATTACGCCTATCCTCCACGTGACAGCGGAATTCATGTGTGATTAAAAAGAAAACGAATAAGACAAATGTTTTAATTACTTTTTTACCCGTTCAGTACTGACGTTGCAACCGGTAGTGCACGATGTTAAAGATATAAATTAATAAGAGTTTGTAGTTTACAAATTGTAAAAAGTGACATCTATAAGTACATTACCGAACTACTTAGATATTCCTCTATTAAGTGAGGTCTCTTAAAATTAGTTCAAAACAGGACGCCTCCTTCAGCTATTTATTTTTAAAATCAATATCATTATCATTTCGTTACATAGTAGAAAATAAAGTCCCTTTTTTTTCTTTTTTTTTTTGTTCGCGATAAACTCAAAAACTACTGAACGGATTTTCATGCGGTTTTCACCAGTGGATAAAGTCAATCAATTCATGGGGAACGTTTTGGTATATATTTTGTCAAGGATATATTTTTAATCAGGGCGGGACAACGTCTGCCGGGCCGCTAGTTTTATATAATTGTTCTGTAAAGTGCAATTCTGATCTTTGTGAAATACATCAGTTCAAGCAGTACTTCTCGTCGGGGCAATGCGGTGTGTTTACGTACAAATGTACCACCGACACGTTTGACACGTTGCCACTGATACAAAGGCACGCTATTCGCATTGTCGACGTACCTGTATTTTTTTAACGTGGAGAGAAAATCTAACATATTAGGGGTCATTTTAGGGGTGTAAGGGGTGTCGAATAACATCTAACACTTGAGACACTCAAGCCAACCTCACCTGCACGTGGTGCATGCACCCTGCTGAATAACGAACGAGGCAATGGCGAAAGCGGGGTGGTAGGGTTTTACAGCCCGGCTGGGTCGCAACCACCATGTATATGGCGAAAAAGCCCGTCATAGTGATTCGCTTCTGCGGGTCGCGTTTCGGGATCAGCCTGTGCATATCCAGCATTTCGCAGGCCGGCATGACAGCGGCGACCGGCGATGGATAGTGTGTCACTCGGTGGTCGCCATTGTTTTTGGATTGTACTGTGCTTACCATCAGGCACATGGCAGTCATTATGCCGTGCTACTATAAAAAAAAATAATCATAGACTGTCAGGCCCCCGGGGAGGGCCTGAGCTGAGTCGACCGTCACCTGCGTGCTGGGACGCAGCTGCCGGTGCCTTTCGGCGACTTTAACCGACTAAAACTCCATGAAAACCTACGCCACACTGTGGGAGTGTCGCGGGACAGCGCGAGCATGAGTCAGTCGACGATCCTGAATTAACATGAGCTCTACAGGTTTTAGAACTTGACTAGATATGATGGTTTAGTTGATAGCACGTTGAAACACCGCGTCGATAGACGCAGGTTCGAACCCTAGCAACTGGCTGGCTGTCCTGGCTGGCTACCAGCCTCAAGTTGAAAATCTGTCGCCAAGCAACTGTTGGTGTGTTTCGGCTGCTGCAGTTAAAAGCTATTTAAGGTCATATCAAATGTGGTCAAACGCTAAAACATATAAAGTAATAAATAAAGTCCACTACCGCATATACAATGTAGACTGTTCTGTGGAACTCTTTGATATGATGATATCTTGTTCCAAACTTGCATATCCCGCTGCAAGCTGGGTGCTTGTCTGTAATTTTTTAATATCATACTTGGTAAACGAACAGGCGGGTCACCTGATGGGCAGGGGAGGTGGGTCTCCGGCGCTCTCACTGACCGAACGAAACGCAACAATGCAATCACTGTTACTTCACGTCGGTTTTCTATGAGAGGGTGGTACTACCCCGGACGAGCCGACCCATTCATGCTGAAACCAATAATAGTATCAGCGTGGCTCTACCACCATTATAACGTCTACTACCGCATATACAATGTAGACTGTTCTGTGGAACTCTCTGATATGATGACATCTTCGTTGTTCCAAACTTGCATATCCCGCTGCAAGCTGGGTGCTTGTCTGCACAGCTTAAAATTTTACAAAACCGCGCCAAGCGTTAAAGGCTGTAATTTTTTTTATATCATACTTGGTAAACGAACTGGCGGGTCACCTGATTGTAAGTGATCACCGCCGTCTATAGCCACTAGTAACATCAGCGAAATATCAGCCTATGTTTGGGGGTGGCGGAATGGGGGAGAGGGAAGCGGGGGACGTAGGTAGTCCTCCGGCGCGGCGCTCTCACTGACCAAACGAAACGCAACACGTGAAGGTACAATTTGCATTATTTACTGTACGGTTATTTGCTGCCGAATGATATCCTATTGAATACCTTCCAAAAAAAATATTTTTTGAATTCTCATAATTTTTGTGTCCAATGTATTATTATTAATGTAAATAAGATTCGTTTTTCAAAACTAATCTAGTATCTTATAAACAATTTGCAAAATTATAGCACCTAACTATTTTCTATTATCTGTTCTTACTTCATTTATCTCACATTTAAGTTACTACATTGCGTTAACACAATGGACATACAACCTTTGACCTATATATGAGGTGTTATTTTTGGGAAGAGACGGTAGTCAATTTTTTCATTGTTCGAGAAATTTAAGAGTACAATTAAAAATATCGGTTAACATTTATCTATTAGAGAATTATATATAGAAGAAGGTGGAAGGAAGAAAGCGTATACGAAGATGTGTAAGTAGAACCTTTTAAATTTTTTACTAAACAATTTTCGGTATCTCGGTTCATTGATACAAAGCGACGGTGGCATTGATAAGGACGTGAGGAATAGAATAAGTGCAGGATGGATGAAATGGCGAAATGTGTCTGGGGTAGCTTGTGACCCACGAATGTCTTTGAAACTCAAGGGGAAGGTTTATAAAACTATGATAAGACCAGTCATGCTGTATGCATCTGAGTGCTGGGCTACGAAAGAGACGGATGAGAGAAAATTACATGTGGCAGAGATGCGAATGTTAAGGTGGATGTGTGGTGTGACTAGAATGGATAAAATTAAGAATGAGTATATCAGAGGAAGTTTGAAAATAGCACCAGTGACAGATAAGTTGAGGAGTAATAGGTTAGCATGGTATGGGCATGTCATGAGGACAGGTGAAAACCATGTGGCTAGAAAAGTGTTGAGTATGTTTGTGGACGGATATACGAGTAGAGGAAGACCGAAAAAGTTATGGATGGACTGCGTGAAAATGATATGTGCGTAAAAGGTGTGAATACTGAGATGACATTTGATAAAAAGAAAACATGTTGTGCCGATCCTACTTAGGTGGAATAAGGGTAATGATAATGATGAATTTTCTTGGCCCCAAAACATGTTGTGCCGACCCTACTTAGACGAGATAAATGTAATGATGATGATGAATTTTCTTAGCCCCAAGTAGACTCAAGGCACCTTCTAAAATGACATAAATATAATGGTAACTCAAGTATAAATTTATATATATATTTTTTAATAAACATTAGCTGACACTAATAAACTTGCCATGAAATCGATTTTTAGTGTAAAAAATAAAGACAAATAGATACCCATACAACCATGTTTATTAAGAATTAATTTCAATTATATTAAAAAGGCCATATAGAGAAACAATTATAAAATGTAAATTAATTCGTTAATATTACAAAAAAGAAAAAAATATTCCGTGACTTATTTATAGTCTATGAAAAACGTTTTTTTTTTGTCATAGGAGGCACGAACATGTGGGTTACCTGACATTAAGTGATCACTACGGTCCATATACACTAACAACACCAGGGGAGTCGCAAGTGCGTTGCTAGCCTCTGTTGAGGGTAATGGAGCAAGGGAGGAGAAGAGAGGAGAGGGGAGGTGGGCTTCCGGCGCTCTCACTAACTGAACGAAATGCAACTGTGCACTGTTACTTCACCTGTCGGGTAGGTCGGGTAGTACTACCCCGAGTAAGCCGACCTATTCATACTGAAACCAGTAATAGCTTCAGGATGGATGGCTCTACCACCTAAAATCGTAAAAGTATCTCTCCCGTATGGAATTTATTTAAATGTTGTTTTTAATACTCTTGCATAATAACTAATACTAAGGCACAGTATACACTGTAATAATAGTCAATAGTAACTAAAATAAGAATGCTATTTTAAATATAATTAATAAGAATGGATATGAATGAATTTATTTCACTTAAAAAAAAATGTGATAACGTTTTAAAAACAGAATTCCTTTGTTTACTTAACAAGTGTGCGATTGACACTCGTCAGAAGTGTAAACTTTATAAAATGATAAAATATTTACATGAATGATACACGTGAATAATACACAACACACAACACGAGTTATGACACCTTTTCCCAAGGGTGCATATTAAGCAGACGTTCATATTGCACGTACTAATACATTTACAACTCTTGGACCAGAGGAAGTATCAGGTTGTGCAATATGTAATAAGGAGATCGCGAACATAAAAGAAGTGTAAACTTTATAAAATGATAAAATAATGACATGAATGATACACGTGAACAATACACGAGTTGCACCTTTTCCCAAGAGTTTATATTAAGCAGACGTTCATATTACACGTACTTTCACGTATACAACGCTTATATCAGGTTGTGTAATATATAATGAGGAGATCGCGAACATAAAAAACACTGTATAACGTATTCTATCGCATTCTTTCGCGCGTTAATCCCTATAGATGTATTTTGTCTCTTTTTTTAAGATCACTTTTTCATTTACTTTTCACTTGAAATTTATTCAATTTTAAAATATTGGAAATGTCAGGAGACTGAAAATTTGGGAGTGTTTTTTTTATGTGACAAAAAGGATATTCATATGTAATACCTCAACAATAGTGCCACGTGCTGGGTCCAACTACAGCTGAGAAAAATAAAGGTCACTTTAAAAAAATTGACGAAATTGAATTGAAGCCGATTAGGAGCAAAAGAACCATACATGCACTCATACCAACATTTTATATATAAATATAATAAGCCCTCAACACCGTCTGACCTTCCAGGAACCTTGATACATCTAAATGTTTTTGTGTTTATAGCAGGCGGTTTTATGTTGTACTATAACTGGAATATAGATCGCCATAGTTGGTGTTAGGAAATGTTTTATTGTTATCAACAGTTGCCAGCAATATATCTATATATTTTCACGAGTAGTTGAATAAATGGGTGGGTAAAGGTGATATATCATTATTTGCAGTTTTACAGAAATTCACTCCAAAATTTGGTTATATATTTAATTATATTATATATATATGGTTTGCGTAATTTGGCATTTTTATTTTCAAGCCTATTTGCTCTAACTTTGTAAGAACAGAATACGTATATGGACATAATACTTTCATACTTTCATTTAGGTCATAGAATTAAAAAATATCGCATATCGTCCTAACCCTCATGTGCCTTCAATTATTACTAACTATATGTTTACGGTGTAATGTGTTTTACTGATTTGTGTCATTGTGTCTATTGTAGTTTATTCCTTTGTCGTAGTGAGCACAATTTGTTTCAATTTTTGTCTGTCGATTTTCGTCGATGCCGTTCTTGGCAGTTCGCTCATGAAAATCACTCCTCCCCGAAGTTGATACGCATCCGTAAGTGAATCTGGAATGTATAAGTTAAGGGCTAAGGTCAATATGAAGCGATGAGGATTCAGTGGTTAGCATGTTCCGGCACCCCAGACAGGCAGCAAGTTAGAATTCACGCGAATGAGGAACTTTCGATAAAATACCACATTGTAATGAAACCATAGCACGGTAGTAGGGTGTTTCTAAGTCCATCTCACGGTAGCGGCATTGTTATCGTTATACCATAGAAACCTTTTTGTATAAGTCTATTGTTGGCGATCTCAGTTAATGACTAGTATCGAGACACCAACTTTTTGGTAGTCATGCACGTGAACGTCAATAATAAAGAAAAAAGAAAGGGTGATATGTCCTTCTTCTGTTTCTTTTTCATCGAACGATCGAGACGGTCTTGTTATAATGAGCAGCTGAAGTATCAAAACAAGAATCATAATCCAACATTCGTGGAAGCAATGCTGCTTGAATAACGAACGTGGCAATGGCGAAAGCGGGGTGGTAGGGTTTTACAGCCTGACTGGGTCGCAACCACCATGTATATGGCGAAAAAGCCCGTCATAGTGATTCGCTTCCGCGGGTCGCGTTTCGGGATCAGCCTGTGCATATCCAGCTATTCGCAGGCCGGCATGGCAGCGGCGACCAGCGATGGATAGTGGGTCACTCGGGGGTCGCCGTTGTTTTTGGACTGTACTGTGCTTACCATCAGGCAAAGTGCAGTCACTTTGCCGTTCTAAAAAAAAAAAAAAAAAGCTCAGCGGCCAGCCGCAACACAGAAGAGATCACGAGGTACGTGCATTGTATCTTTACTGTTGTTACCCGGATCTGAACGAAAACTTTAAAGGTTCTTGAAGACCCTTCGGGGTCCCCCAGAGTAGCAGGAAGCCACCAGAAGGCATTTCGGCGGTGCGCATGCTACACTAGCTGCCACCGTTAAGTTGGAAACCTGCCGCAAAGTACCTATAGGTATGTTCCGGCAGTTAAACTGCGACAGTTCACTTGAGAGCCATACCCCACGTAGGCTTAACATATTTACTAGAACTACAATACAATAGAACTTACTAGAAAATAGTCTGAGTGACAAGAATTATACTTAAAGCGACAATGGCTCAGTGATATAGTATTCGGAAGCCGCGTCGATTAACTTTGATTCGAGTCTTGCATTGAGCTGAAACTTTTAGCGTAGAGAAACATTGTAATGATGTCATGATATGGAGATAGCCTTTTCCAATATCCGGCAGTCTATCACTCATGAGTTAAAGTACTTATAGGTGTGTTCCGTTAGCTACATTCGAAAAAACTGAAATATATTCACGAGTCTTTTTTCACTATAAATTAGACAGTACACATCTAATATCTCTTCACAAGTTGTTAATTATATCAAATTCTAGGATTCCGTCCTCGTCCGTCGCATAGTACCTGCCATTTGATTTAGTTAATCGAGGAGAAGAGTGAGATGCTATATCGGCTTGCTTCGGATCTGTAAAGCGTTTTCTCTATCGCACAACGCAATGACTGCGGTAGATAAAGATAACGCTATACGAAAACAAACATTGCCGACTATAGTCTGACCGTAACCGCTGTACCGCTCCTTAGATATTCGCGGGGACGTGAGGAGTGAAAAGAGCATGAACTCACATTAGATTCGTAGTGTCAGACAGATCTCACGATTTCAAAGCATATTTGAAGCTTTTAGGTGTATTTGATGTTATTGTCTTTAGTTGTGTGAGCCCGGTTGGACTATCGAATAAAAGTCAATATTTTACGATTACGAGTTTATTCTTCTTTCACAATCTTTGCATATTATTCACTAATGAGTCAACGTAAAACACGTATTTATTATACACGTCTGATTACAACTATCTCTACAACCGGACTGCGGTATAGCTTATTACATTGGGACGGGAAAACGGTGAGTGGACTTTGACCCCTGCATATCCATAGTATGCATTCTATAGATATGCAAGTGTGCGTCCCTACACCTCATTTTGCCGAGCTAGTATAAAAAAAAAACTTTTTGAAGTGAAAACTTCTTTAGGCGCGTTGAGCGGTATTTTTGGCGGGAGATAAATTTATAATTTCGCATCATAACATGCTAAGTAAGTATGAGCAGCCGTATTTCACTCGCGCGGCTTTCGTCAGAGTAGCGACGCGTAGTATAGGGGCCTGTGTACATGTAATATTGATATTTTGCTGCTCACCACACGTTTGATTGATTAATAGACTTTATAAAAATGTATATAATTATAGCTCCGAGTGTCAATAGATATGAAAACCACACTAATGTTAACAATTTCAATAAACAAATTCTGAAATTTAAATATTGTCATTCACACTACTTTTTTTTGTTATTGCTCAGCAAAATGACTGCACTCTGCCTGATAGTAAGCACAGTACAATCCAAAAACAATGGCGACCATCAAGAGACACACTATCCATCACTGATTGCCCCTGTCATTTGCCTGCGTAATTAATATGATAATTCAAAAAAACACAATTATTTAATTGTTTTCAGTTTTCACTTCTATCGTCAGTCTTTATTACTGCCTCGACTTTTTTATTTATTCATGTGCACTTAGCGCTTTATATGGTTATATTTCCTTACGATGTCTTCCTTCATTGTCAGTTGATAGTGTGGTTTACTAAATTCAAGATGCCCGTGACGACTTCGTTCCAGGTTGTGGAAGATAGATACTGATTTAATAAGTTTAAATGACTTAGTTACAATACCTGAAACACGCGTATTTATTTATTGAAATCCAAGGAAGTGTTTAAGGGGTAAAGAAGGTGATGGAAAAAATATGTTTATTATTTCTTCATGTTTTATTTGTAAACGTAACGCGAGTTTTTAAAAGAGGGCATTTGACTATTATGTAAGCACTATAGAAGGGTGAAGTGGTCTTTGATGTGCTTATATTTGATGACATAACGGATAGAGGGATCTGAATGTATAAGTCTGATATGTGAGGTGAGCGGTCTTATCCACTGGGTAACCATCGTCCTATTAGTGAACCACTATAAGCTGTTAATTTCTCTATCTCCAAATATATACAAATTCAGTGTCTACAATGAACTCTGAAACTACTCAACCAATCTTCATGAAAGTTATCATCATTACATAGTATAAAACAAAGTCCCCTACTGCGTCTGTCTGTCTGTCTATTCGCGATAAACTCAAAAACTACTAAACGGTTCGTTATGCGGTTTTCACCAATGGATAATATGATTCATGAGCAAGATTTTGGCATATAATTTGCCAAGGCTTTTTTTATAATCAGGGCGGATAACGTCTGCCGGGCCCGCTCAATATTTTTTAATTACAAATCAAATTATTGTCAATGTTGATTATTGTTATTATTTGTAAGTTTCATAAGTCTCAAACAGATGGAGCTTTAAATTAATTTCTTGACGGAAAACTTTAGGGTCGAACTGTTATATATATCTCATAGATGGCGTCACGTTTTAATTTTGTTCTTGTTGAATTTTAATTCAATATGTAATAACTCAGCAACGCGTGGCCGACTCACCCAGTAGACTATAGATTCCTTATTTCTAGATTCGCTGACTGCAACCCTTGATTCAATAATGAAACCAAAAGAGATTAGAAAATAATTACATAATTGTTTACGTAAGTATAGGGCCGCAAGCATTGCTTACTTTAGGTGTATTTGATGTTATTGTCTTTAGTTGTGTGAGCCCGGTTGGACTATCGAATAAAAGTCAATATTTTACGATTACGAGTTTATTCTTCTTTCACAATCTTTGCATATTATTCACTAATGAGTCAACGTAAAACACGTATTTATTATACACGTCTGATTACAATTATCTCTACAACCGGACTGCCGTATAGCTTATTATATAGGGACGGGAAAACGGTGAGTGGACTTTGACCCCTGCATATCCATAGTATGCATTCTATAGATATGCAAGTGTGCGTCCCTACAAAGCTGTATATTTACGAGTATAATTATATCTAATGCGTGGTTTTGTCCAATATAATTTTAAGATAAGGCCAATTAAAGAACTAATATAAATAAAATGAATCTTTAATTCTTGAAAATATAAAATCTTAAAGCATAACACACTTATATCTATACAAAATATTTTTAGATATTTAATCTCATGTGCGTTTGACATAATTCTTGAAAATATAAAATCTTAACGCATAACACACATATCTTATATCTTTTTATTCTCTTTAGATATTTTATCTCATGTGCATCTGACAGTCCGTTTGGCGCGGTACAGCGGTTGTGGTCAGACAATAACCCAGACTTCGCTCCAGCATGTTAGATCAAATGCTGGGTGGGCACATACAATTATGGAATACACTTAAGAAGGCATTACCCGAGTTTTTAAAATCATAATATGTCTGATATATGTATAACAGGGTGTGGAAGGTAAAAATACCTTTAACTAAATCCTTGACCTCCTGTGCAATGATCGTGTGACCAGGATTGGGCACGACGCATGCGACCAGCAACTCCCCGCATTCTCGATCCGGTACACTCGTCACCGCTACGTCGAGTACTCCAGAATGCATTCGGATCACATTTTCCAATTGCATTGGAGATATCTACGCAAAAGAGGCAAAATATATTAAAGACTTTAGAAAAAATAAAAATCTATAAAAACAATAATTAACGACAAAAAAAAAATCCGATTAAAGTTTGCTTTTGTAGAAACTAGAACAATTTTTCAATTTTTCGGCAAAAATTATGAATTTTTATATGTTTTCTACACTTCCACTGTAAATTATAATTAGAAAACATTTTTTTAGATACAAGAGTCTTTTTTATTCATGATTCGTGATAAACAATAACATATAGATGTAAAATAACAAGAAACTAATGTCTAACAGTGAATATTTTTCGTATTTCTTATGTGCTCGCATGAACTCTCTCGTTTTAAACCCCAAATGTAATCTCCCATCATATTCTCGTTGTACTGCCCTTGATATCGCCGTTCAAAATCCATCACATCTTGCTGAAAACGTTCTCCTTGTTCATCGGAGTAGGCCCACATGTTGTCTTTAAATTCGTTCAGATGTAGTAGCAATCTTTTATTTATTAAATAAATTAAATCATACTTATCGTCGTAAATCAGA
>MU160464.1:55326-71894 GCA_015888305.1 Antheraea pernyi | reverse complement strand
GCGAAGCTAACTATTCATACATATATGAGTTGTTGAAACATATATGTATCAGATAATTTTCTAAACTGTTTCAGTTTGATAAGGGAAAAATAAAACCCTTCCACTTTCATGTGTAAGCGTGTATGCGTGCACGTGTGTGGAGGTGATATGTGTAATATTATCGCAGTGATTTAAGATATTTTGTGAGTGTATCGCGCGAGCAGCGCGCTCAAGGGCTCCACGCCGAGGGAACGGACCTATCTCCGTGTGTATGTGTAAAATCCAATGTCATGATGATGTATGTCCACGTTGAACTTTGAAACTACTCAACCGATCTTTATGAGAGTTGGTCTAACTTGAGATATATTATAATATATACTTCGATTAATTGCCTCAACATTTTTTATAACAATTTAATTATTGTCAATGTTGATTATTGTTATTAACTGTAGGTTTCATCAGTCTCCAAAAGATGGCGCTTTAAAATAGTATGTTGATAGAAAACTGTAGGACGGCCTGTTATAGATATCTCATAGATGGCGTCACGCTTTAATTTTGAAAATACTTTATCATAATTTTTACAATGTCGAGAGTAAATATCTCTAATCACATAACAGTGTACTACATTGTACTATTAGTCTTTATTATTGTAGTATCGGGCAAACATTTCATCCCGAGGGAAGATACGCGCTTAATACCACCAAGATAATAGATACGTGTAAACAATTTTACTCCGAGAAATTGTCTGTTTTCCTATTTACTCAATGTAGGAGAAAGTAGTATCACCTATTAAATAAAAAAATAAATGTAGGTTTGTAAAGAATAATGAAGTTACCATTCTTTGGTGTGAATATTAAAAAAAAAGAAGAGCGTGAGTTCACAAGCTATAGGAATAAAAGTTATTATTATTGTGATTAATTTTTAATGAGATGAGTACACTATGGATTTGGTAAACATTAGTTTTCGGGATTATTTTGTAATATTTTAATATACATTAATTAGCAATGTGAATAATACACAAAACAGAATAGTTTTTAAAAGTGCACGATATATACTACGATCCCACAGAAAGTATAGATTTCCACGTTTTTCTCTTTTTCTTTGTTATACTTCGAGTATATCAAGAATATATTATCATATTCTCTCGCAACCTAAAACATATATATCTATATATTTATAGCTATCTCTTTTTCGTTACATAAAATCGAAGAAGTTTCACTTCAAAAAGTTTAATAATAAAATAATATTTCTATTTGAAATAAACTAATTATATAACTACTTCAATGGAAATTTATTACATAACTTCATAGTGTGTTATATAGACGTGGCCAATTATCTTTTCAAAACAAAAGTTCAGTCCCAAAGATTTCTAATAAACGCAAAAAGAAATATAACTTCAAAGTATGTACGAGAAAATCCTACGATTAGTCTATAATTTTGGGCAAACACAACGTATAAAATATAATAATAATAGCGTGATACAACTAACGTGTTTATACAATCAGTCTCACATCACGCTCCATCGCTGTGTATCACGTTATTATCCCCCCGAGCGGAATAGATGCCTAATGTATTGGAAAAATAGGAAACGCGTGTTGTTCAGTTAATTCGCATCGCAGTCAGTCGACGTAACTCTACGCTTCGTCGGGTTGTTTGATCAAACTTATTTTTCATTTACACATATAAATAAAATTGAATTATCTGCTGTTGAACCAATTTCGAATAAACATTTGCTAGTCGATAATTCGTAAAAAAACATCGATAGCAAAACATCAATTTGTCTAAAAACATCGATGTTTTCGGTAGCAAATACAACTGTCTATTCTATTTATTAAATGTGTTTATTGTTATTGGAAATAGAATACACAAAAATGTAACATATCCATTAGTTTTTTAACATTCAAATTTATTTGCCACATTCTGTAAAAAAATAACTTTGTCAGGTGTTTTCCCTTTTCTCTGTTTCGTTGCGGGTACAGGAGTTGGAGAAATAACTATTCGTACGGCTTACATCAATTACGTTGATCAGATCATCTAGTGAACAATAATTTAATTTGATAGTTATCTGGTCCCTAGCTTGTACACCCAACGCTAGATGAACCTAAAGCATATATTGACGTTTCGATATTTTATTCACATAACATCGACGTGTCGATGTTATCGATGGGTATTCGGGGGTTCCGTCCCTTTTACCATGTATCATATTTGGTCAAGTCGGTGCCCGCCAAAACGGTTTGTTTATTATCACCGTGTCATGAGGAAGGTATTCTAAACCCAGTAACTGGTATGCTAAAAATAATTATGTATTATAATCTAGCCAAAGGAGACGTGGACACTTTCGGCCATATGGGCTTTTCGATGTCGTATTGAAGGAAAACGAATAGGTGGCCAATGATTATGGTTTATGGTATATTGAACATAAGTTTTGTCAACTCTTAGGTGATACATTACCACAATGTCATGTCAAAACATGACAAACCCTTGAATAGAAGAGAATATATGAATAAACTCAGTACACAATTAGCTACGCCATGAATGACAGGGAAACTAGAGACTTCTACTTTGTCGAGACATGTTCTGAGTATCATCGAAAATATTATTCGAGAACCCTCTGCACAAGAACCGTACAATACAAGAAGAAGAACCATCATGGCATCGGTCAAAAGAAGATGGTACTTTACTTCTAAAAATAGAATAATATCAACCTGTACTAGGTACAAATGAACCTTTTGTGGCATCAAAAATTATGTTTGCCATGAGTACATTTTTAAATTAAAAAAAATTATGACAGATATGAAAATCACTTATAATGATAATCTTATGAAAATAAGACTTTTTTCTTATAAGATGTTTGACTATAATATAATCAGTCTAAAACATATCTGTCATAATTTTTTTTAATTTAAAAATGTACTCATAGTTTTAAATTATTATAAACTAGCTGTACCCGCAGCTCAGCACGCGTTTTTTTTATTCGTATTAAAGAATTATAAAATCGTGAGACTATGTACAATTATAGAAATGCTCTTTTAAGTAGTAAGTAGTATTGTAAGTAAGACACGCACGCCACTTACAGTAACATGTATCGTGTACATTAGATATATAAATACTAACAGCGTGCCAAATGAGGTTTGTCATCATTAACTTATTTGGAACCTTAATCCACAATATAACTACTTCAGTGCTCACTTACACTGTAAAAAGAACTAATGAAACAATAACTTAAAATATTATTATAAAGATTTACATTACATTTAATATACATTACCATTATTATAATTAAGATTTTGTGACTATACAAAGAATAAACGCTTGTCTGTTTCGCCAGAAATTGTATTATGGAACTTTTTACGTAATACGTTTATAATCTAAGATCTTATTAGGAATACCTCTATATCATTAAAGTTATTAATAATTATAATGTCGAATTGGAAACAATAAGGTGATAATTATTTATCTTATTAAAAATAAAGAATGAGTTGAAATCTTGCTAAATTTCATGCAGACAAAGTCCCGGGTGACAGCTAATCTAAAATAGAATAACCTCAATTACTTTTTATAAGGTTCGCTATCTGTCAGTGAAAGGCCCGTGAAAATCGGTCTAACCGTTTTGGAGAAAGCACTGTGGGCGACGCCACGGTTAACAGCTAGTGTAAACTAAAATTGCTTAAATTAATTTTGTAAATTTAGCTATCTGCCAGTGAAAGTCTCGTGAAAACCGGTCTAACCGTTTTAGAATAGCACGGTGGGTGAAGCCACGGTTAACAGCTAGTATAAATTAAAATTGCTTGAATTACTTTTTATAAGGTCAACTATTTGCCAGTATATCCACTTTCGAAATAAAATATAGACTAAAACTATGAAACCGCGTGTACACTTGACACATACCAATAATAATTTATAATACACTTGCGACAGACTACACAGTAACTTTCAGTATATATATATATATATATGTATTATCTATGAGAATAACCCAGATCTCCAAAATATGTACCCCTAAAGCTAATGTCAAAACCCTCTAAGCTTGCAACAATCGCTCAAAAATTCCTCTAAAAATATGACACTAGTTTTTTTATAAATATTAAAAGTAGGTATATTTAGTCAGAGTCAATATTTTGGCCACTCTAAATATAGTTTTAAGTTCTACCTTGCGCATAGTTGCCTAGGGATTAATACAAAACAAATTAAAAATATTACTATAGGAATTTAAAATTGCCGTTTATTTTTTAATTTGCTTGATATTATACGTGCAATAGGTCAATTCATCATGATTCAAGTATTTATTAGATATTTACCTATTAAGTAATAATTTAGTGGAGAGCGGTGTTTTATTATATGTATAGAAGATATATATATAAACAAATTAAAGTAAAAATGAATTTAATTTTCATAGTCTTAAATATACCTTTTGACATAATAACATAAATTATAAATATTTTTTAGTTAATCAATTAAAAACACGTATTATAAAAGAGCGCGCCTTAATTAAAGTAAAAATGAATTTAATTTTCATAGTCTTAAATATACCTTTTGACATAATAACATAAATTATAAATATTTTTTAGTTAATCAATTAAAAACACGTATTATAAAAGAGCGCGCCTTTGAAGCGTATGGTTACCCGTGGCATGGTTATCTTTCTAGGGTTAAATACGTGTACGACAGCAACGGCGACGTACGTTAATTTAGTTAAAATAACTGTATGAGGGGTGTGTATCTCATATGATGGAAACAAGGCTAATTCTCAGGGCTAACAGTTTATTCAACACAACAAAAGTACAATCGTGGTGTTCACTAGATATTATATGTAAAACACGGTAAACTAAACAAAGGAAGCGCGTGCGTGTGCGTCGTAGGCGCATGTCAATAAGCAAGCGTCAAGCCGTCACGAGTGCTTGGGCAGACTGTCTTGGCGCGAGGACGCGGCGTCGCCTCGTACGATCGCACGCGCATGCGCAAAGACAGATTTTGTCTCAGAGGCGCAGGCGCTCGGGCAAACAGCCCCGAGTGACGCGGTAAGGTAATATCGCGGCGGGTTGGTTTACTATATACTCCCCCTCTAGTCCAGGGGAACGCCCTCGCTCCTGGACTAGGACTCTAGCCTTTGTTACTGGACGTCCTCTCTTCCTTGTTGGGATAACGGGACTAGGTGGTGAATTGTCATCTCTACCTCTGTAGACTGATATATCCTGTGTATGAAATTTCCCAAGGATCTCACTAGGGTGATCTACATGCGACAATGTATAAGTCGTTGGACTTACCTTACTCGCGATTCGGTATGGACCATCGCGTTTTGGAGCAAACTTAGCAGTTATATTCTTTTGAGCATTACTGAGCACGTGAGACTTGAGAAGTACTAAGTCACCTACCTGAAAGTTTTCTGCAGGACGACGTGACTGATCAGCGTAATCTTTGGTTTTATCTTGCTGGGTTTCTACACGTTCTCATTTTTTTGAAACGATACGTACCAAGAGGACATATGAAGGCGGTTTTGTCTTTATCAGACTCCCTTAATCTTACTTGCCAGTACGAGGAACGAAGATCTAGAGTACTCATGTAGCAGTTCCTCTTTGTGCTTTGAAGAAGTTCATCAATACGTGGCATTGGGTAAGTGTCAGACTTTGTTATGGCATTAAGACGTCTGTAGTCAACACAAAACCGTATGGTGCCATCAGACTTCGGCACTAACAATGCCGGCGAAGACCAAGCTGACTCGCATTCTTCGATAATGTCTTCTTCAAGCATTTTGTCGATTTCTTTCTTCATTAATTCCTTTCTTGTCGGATTAAGACGGTACGGTGGCACGGCAATCGGTGGGTGGTTACCCGTCTCAATGCAGTGCTCTGCGTAAGGAGTTGAACTTACCTTAGGTTCAAAAATATTCGCGTGATTAACAAGGACTTCAGTGAGCGCGCTACGCTCAGCTGGATTAAGATGAGAACCTTCATCATCACGGAGAACATATACAGAAGAGCAGCTGATACCTCTAGCGATAGGTTCATAAAGCAGCTGATATTGAATATTCTTATTATTACTAAAATACCAATTTTGTTTACTAAAGTCTAATACTACTCCTGCAGCAGTAATAAAATCAATGCCAAGGAGAGTTTCATTATCGTTAGAATTTGGTAAAATTATAAAAGGAACTGTAATGATTATACACTCTAAGCTTACCTCCAAACACGTAGTAAAAACTTCCATTTCTCGAACGTGACCATCGGCGAGTTTGATTTGACGCCTAGATGGAACGAGAGGATGATTCCTACGAAGAAGGAGAGTATATAGTGTATGACCTGCTATACAACATTTCGCGGCGGTATCTATTAATGCTGTACCGTTAACACCCAAAATCTCTATTTTGAAAATTGGACGTAATGTATTATTCGTAAAGGGCCCCTCGCGACTGTTTGCAGGCATAAATACATGGTCATTACAATTTAAAACATTTATACACTCATCATTTAAAACAGTATGCATATATAAAATATCCTTAAAATTATTATTATTATTATTTATAACGTTCAAATTTTTATTTGAAAACGTACTATAATTATTATGCGTATCCGAAAATTCGACACTATAAAAACTTTCTTTACATTTATAATTATTATCACGCACTTCCGCGGGCGAATTGTTAGTTAAATTGGGCTCACCTTTATTGTCCATCAACTTACGACACTGATCCTTGTAATGTCCGTAACGTTTGCAGTACGAACACAGCGGGCGTCGTTTCTTTATTATAGACGCGGGCGGTGACGTCACGCGCTGTGAGCTCGGCACGGTTGCGTCACGGGTTGCGGGAGGCGGTGCTATCGGACGGTTAGCAACGCAAGTTGGCGGCGCTGTCGAAAACGGCGGCATGGCGCGGGCGGGTACCCCTCCGACCGGCGTCGTGCCAGGCGGTACCGGGCACTGGTATGCGTTTGCGCCGAAATTGAGTCGCGTATATCTCCTCTCCCCCTCGCTGAAAGATTCTTCAACACTTCTAGATAAATTTAATAATTCGTGAAACGACGAAAATTCCTCTCTACGTATTCTTTTTTTTATTCTCGTATGTAAAAGACCGTAGGTAATGTCTAATTTGGCATTTTCTGATAGGTCGTTTTTGGGTAATTTGGCGAATAGTGCACGTATTTTTGATACGAATAAGTCGGTATTTTCATTAAGCTGTGGATGATCAAAAATATCAAGATATATTTTGTGTGGAGGTCGTCGGTCGTCGAATGCGCTTAACAGGTTGTCTTTGGCTTCTGCCCATCCAGTTACTTGATCTTTTATTCCTTGCCACCAGATGGCAGCATCACCGAGCAGCAGCATTGATAAACCCCTTACTACGTTATAGTCTGACACTCCAACGCAATCAATGTAGCTTTCTACGCTATCAATGAATGTAGACACTGATTCCGATACTGTACCACTGAATGTAGCTCGGCAGCGGGCTAGAGTAGCCTGTGAGTTCCCGATTGTATTGGATTCTCCCATTATATGCTGAAATATTTCTTTTATAGCTTCCGTTTGCGTTCTTTGCAACGAAGAAATAAGTGATGTTACACTTTCCTGTGAGAATGTAGTTTCTGCAGGTATTGGGGTTGAAGTTGAGGCGCCGCCAGAGATTTGCTCGCAGCGGGGGCGCTGTGGAGTCTCTTCTTCGGCGGGAATTTGCACGTCCGGGACGGGGGGTTTGGGTATGCATGTTGCATCATCCTCGTCACGGCGGTTACCACTTCTTGTCTGCATCTCGAAACCCAATAGTGTTATACACTTGCACAATAAATACAAAATGTTATTTTGTATACTGACACGGCACTATAATGTTGTATAATAGTTATACGACGCTTTAAATTTTCACTAACACACGTTGTGGCGCCATATATGAGGGGTGTGTATCTCATATGATGGAAACAAGGCTAATTCTCAGGGCTAACAGTTTATTCAACACAACAAAAGTACAATCGTGGTGTTCACTAGATATTATATGTAAAACACGGTAAACTAAACAAAGGAAGCGCGTGCGTGTGCGTCGTAGGCGCATGTCAATAAGCAAGCGTCAAGCCGTCACGAGTGCTTGGGCAGACTGTCTTGGCGCGAGGACGCGGCGTCGCCTCGTACGATCGCACGCGCATGCGCAAAGACAGATTTTGTCTCAGAGGCGCAGGCGCTCGGGCAAACAGCCCCGAGTGACGCGGTAAGGTAATATCGCGGCGGGTTGGTTTACTATAACTGTAAATATATATCACCTGTATTTGTATAATACTTAGGTACTGTTTCTTCCAAATAACGGTTAAATTAAGCTTGTCGTGGAAGAGAATTGTAAAATTTGAAGACACGAATTCATTTGGTTCAGCTCTAGATGGAAACCTGTACGTATGAAATAGTCGACGATTGTCAAAGAGATGAGATTTCAGGAAAACAAACCAAGGCGTCATGGAAACCGTTTTTGCGTCAGGTAAAGGTGTTTTTATCTATTTTTTGTATTAAAAAAAAGTGTGTGTGTACTTATGTACATGCGTTAGAAGTTATACTTCTTTGGCGTAATAAGATAAAAATCTTTTCAAAAATTTTATGTTTCGCCTTATTCTACGTTTGTAGAAAAAACGACACTAACAATAGAAAAAAGGTATTTAATACATTGAAAGTTTTAATATAAAGAAATACAAACAACTAATACAAAGAAACAAAATGTTGACTATAGCTAACTTCAGGGTGTCAGTTTTTCATGACGGTGTGCGCACGCATCGTAATAATTTCAGGGTGTCGGTTTTTCGTGACGGTGTGCGCGCGCATCGTAAAAATTTACTCTCATCATTTTTCCCTAACGCGCCAAAAGAAGTATAACTTCAATATTCATTCAGCTAGTCTGTTTTTTTATTTTAGTTAATATAGAAAATAATAATATGGTAGACATAATAATTATAATAGTTTCTAGTACAATAAAAACTCATAATACTTTTAGTTTTGTTTTCTTCTGGATAGTACTGATGAAAATATTCGATTGTACGTTTGTTTTAAATTTCGAAAGTATCAAGATATTTCAGTTAGCATGAATAATATTAGGATATTTCCTTTCCACGTTGGTTTATTAAATATTTAACGACAGTAATGTCCTTGAGACAAAGGTCAATCATTTACGGGAATTAAGCTCGTAACTTTTTAGAATAACCCTAAAGCTTATTAACACTGTGGCATAATAGTAGGTGGTAGAGCCACGCGGAAGCCATTAGTGGTTTCAGCATGAATGGGCCGGCTCGTCCGGGGTAGTACCACCTTCTCACAAAAAATCGACGTGAATTAATATTGCTTGCAGTGTTGCGTTTCGTTCTGTCAGCGAGAGCGCCGCAGGCCCACCTCCCCTCACCTTCCCCCTCCCATCCCACCTCCCTCCCCCAAACACAGACTGGCAACGCACTTACGATTCCGCTGGTGTTGCAACTGTCTATGGATGGTAGTAATCACTTAACATCAGGTGACCCACCTGTTCGCTTGCCTCCTGTAATATAAAAAAAAACAATGACTGTAGCATTTCTAAAAACAAAGGTATTTTTTATTATAATATAATTGTTTACCGATAACGCCAACATGGTACATAAAATATGTTTCTTTAGTTTCATGTTTATTTATTTTATTTATGTTCAAACTCTACACTAAAAGCATATACGTAAGTACACTAAAATCAAAGTATGTTTATTTATTTACGGTCTAGAAAACTGAGTTCGATGAATAAAAATTGAAATTAACCCATTGATATACAGAACTCCAAGATACACATTTAACGTCTCACAGCCGGCACACAAAAATGAGTGCATAATTAGGGTTTCAAATAGCCTCGCGTCGCTTGAGTCCTTGTAAAAACAACTTTGTGTCTTGGGTTTTTATGTCAATGCATGAATGCTGCTAATGTTAATATAATCTATGCGAACACTAAACAATTGAGCGCAAAATAGTTTTTTTTTAACTTCTGGTAAAAACAGAAATTTAGCGAACTATAAAAATATATATTTTTAGAAGTGACAATGACAAGTGTTCGTATACAGAGTTGATTCAGGTGGTTATAAATTCTTCAAAGCATATTCGGTCAACGAAAATGTATATGTAAAAGGATACTTGTTACAAAAATCTGTTACCTATCTATGAAACACCAGAATTTGCGAGCTATCTTCCCTATATTTATATACTACGTTTTGCCCGCGGCTTCTCTCGCGTTAATGTATATTTTATCTATTCCGCAGGAACAATATATTTTTTGTGGATAAAAGGCACCCCATTTCTTTTTCTGTATCTCTAACAACGTATATGCAAAATCTCACAATGAATGTCGGTATATTTAGTGTTTTCTCATGTAAAAGACTTTTATGATATCAATTATACAGTAATTCATCACTTGGTGACATTACACTATAAGTACATTAATAAATTTTATATTAACACGGACTCCTAGTTAATTATATATCATCTAGAAGCAATGATATTATAAGTGAAAAACTGTATATACGTCTTAAGCGCTTCGACAGCACCTCGTTAAAACATGGCTACTTAGCTTATATTTGACGCCTGCCCCGTCAATCCGTATATAAGCATATAACATATAACTATTTCTGCAAGGCTTGACTGCTTACACTACTGTGTTTCGATTCCAAGAGTTTGTTTGTCAGTATATAGTGAGTGGCTTGTGAGGTATTCTAACGCAGTCCTAGGGAGTAGTATTTTATTATAGCTGGCCTTCTCGGCTGCGATCTTTTTGTGGTACGTTCAACATTATTATAAGCTGCAGTGATCATTCAAAATAGGATTATGTTATGTTTTACATGGTCGATATATTCTTCACGTTGTTTTATTGCTCAAACTCAATATACAGCTGTTTGGCTTAAAGCTGAACATTATAAGTTACTGAAGATCTCTTATGTTTTTTTTTGCAGTTGTACGTATCGAGTGGAGTGTGGTCGATATATTTTGCTCTCGGCCTGGGTTTTGGTTCTCCTACAGTTATGATCCCACAGATAAGGATGGAAGCGAACTCGACAGAAGCAGTCACAGAGGATATGGCATCATGGCTTTGTAATTTTTTTTATATTTTTTTTTTGTCATAGGAGGCAAACGAACAGGTGTGTCATCTGATGTTAAGTAATCATCACCGTCCATAGACACTTGCAACACTAGAAGAGTCGCAAGAGCGTTGCCAGTCTGTGTTTGGGGGAGGGGGAGAGGGAAGGGAGGTGGTCCTCCAGCGCTCTCACTGACTGAACGAAACGCAACAATGCAAGCACTGTTACTTCACGTCGGTGTTTCTGTGGGTCGGGTGGTAGTACCCCGGGCGAGCCGACCCATTCATACTGAAACCAGTAATAGCTTCAGCGTGGCTCTACCACCTAATATATATATTTATAACCTATATGATTAACCATAAAAAGTAGTCAATTCGAATCTTAATGACATTAAAAAATGATCCAATATTTTTCTATTACGACAATGTATTTATTGTTAAATTTAAACATTAATTTTAAAAGTATAAAGTCTTGAATGTTTTTACTTAGCTATTTTTTTTTTTCAGCTTCCGTTCATGGCTACAGTGCGCTGCCATGGGTGTTCATTATCGGTTTTATGACAAAATACCTTGGACGAAAAGTACCGTTTCTGTTAGTTTGTGTAAATACACTAGTAGGTTTCGTACTATTTTATTGTAGTACAAACACAACACATCTGTTAATTAGTGCAATAATGCAAGGTATGCTTCTTGCCAGTAACTTTACCGTTTTAGTTGTAATTATAACAGAGTATTCGTCGCCGCGTTACCGCGGTGTGTTTACGATATTTAAATCAACAATGTTTTTCTGGGGAGTTTTGGTTGCAAATGCAACGGGAGCGTTCTCTCATTGGAAAAATATTGGTATAATTGCGTCCGTTTGTTCGATTTATCCTTTATCGGCTGCTTTTTGGCCTGAGTCTCCCTATTGGTTAGCGATGAAAGGACGTTTCGACGAATGTATTGTGGCTCATCACTGGCTCAAAGGATTCGATAAAGAATCCGAATTTGAATTGGAGACGTTAATCCAGTCTCAAAAAGAATATCGTAAAATGTGTACCGAAGGAATAAACGTAGTCGCAACGAATCGTTTCAAAATAGGTTCTGAGATGGCAACAACAAAATCCTTTTATATGCCTCTGTTACTTTCAATATCAATAATGTCTTTGTTCCACTTTTCCGGTAAATTAGTTAGTAGTATGTATGTGATGGATGTTATGAAAGAAATAATTGGAAACGAGTATACTTCAAGCATAGGTATGCTTATTATGGACTCGGTCACTATATTAGCAATGCAAGTAGGTTGTGCTTTATCAAGATTTTTAAAGAGACGAACATTATTATTGTCGTCTGCAGCGGCGGGCATTATGTTCTTGTATATCATATCAGTGTATTTATTTTTAATTAAGTATTCTGTATTTGATGAAAACAAGTACATGTCTATAATACTACTTGCATTGTTTTCCGTCTCGATAAGCATAGGACCTATGATAATGCCGTCAACATTATTTGGTGAACTCATTTGTTTGAAATATCAAACCTCTTGTCTACTTATACTTACATTGTTTTCTTTGTTTTTGATGGCAACGACGCTAAAAATAGCCCCTTACATTTTTAAGATCTTAACATTACCCGGTGCTTTCTGTTTTTATGGTATATCTGCCTCTGTATTTTGGTTTATTATATATAAATATTTACCGGAGACTAAAGGCAAAACATTATATGAAATAGAAAATTATTTTAAAGAAAACCCTAATTCTAGAAATGCTGAAAAAGTTCTCATTGAAAATAATTGATAATATAAGTATTTACAAATTAATATTATCATGAAAAATTTTCAATGGTAACTATTACATGTGGCATTAATTGCATTTCAAAAATTTATTCAAGAAAATATTGCCTGTTTCATGAAATAGGTTCATAGTATAAAAAATGGTATGAAATTACCAATAATAGATTTTATTGCCGTAGTTTTGTTTAATTTCAGGAGTGTTATGTTTGTAATTCTACGTTTTAAGTACTTGGAATATTTTAATTTTCTTTTAGTTATTTTTATTTTTATAGAAGTTATCGTTAAAATAATTAAGTTTTAAAGTAATTTACAATAATCATATATTAAATCAAGTACCAAGATTGTTTGTTGCTTGCTGATGCTATTTGTATTAAATTTAGTATTCTAACGAGTATGTTGTATAAATAAATATAACTATGTTTCATAAGCTTTCTAGTGATTTATATCTATAACAGTATCCGTTAACATTAAATAGTGTTTAGTAACAGTATAATACAATAATAAAATTTATTTGAATAAGTCTGAAATATGGTTCTTTTATTTTTCTAACGATTAAAAAATTACGCAAAAGAAACAGAAACGTAGATAAATCCTCCTCCTGCTCGCGACTTTGTCCCTGTGAAATAGTTATTTTGGGCTAACGCTTACATGCAGCGGAGGATCTCAAAAGGATAAAAAAATTGAAATATTCGTCATTGTTGTTCTGCTCCTATTGTTCTTGTCGTGATGATATCGATAAATGAGCTATCTAACACTAACATTTTTCTTCAACTCAGACCGGTAGTTCCTAAGTCCTAAGTTCCTAAGTTAATGCGCCAACTAGATGTACATCTCAGACTGCATCTTGTATTGATAATATCTTTACTGATTTCAAGACCATTGGCGGTAGTATTATTACGAGGATACGGTCTGATCACAAAGGATAACAAGATACTTCTTGTTAAAATAAATTGTGATAAACCCAGCAGTGACTGTAAGAAAACAACTAGGCTTATATCCAAAAATAGACTAGGTTTTTTAAATCATAATATTGCACAAACTTTATCTTTCAAGACTTTTATTAATCAAGATCCAGATAGTGAATATGACAGCTTATTTAATATCATAAGCACTGAATTTAGTAAACGTTGCCCAAAAAAAGTTATTAGTGTAAGGAAAAAAAAAAGTTTTAGTGAATGGGCAACTACAGGCATTAAAATAAGTAGAGATCGATTGTACGAGCTATATTACAAGAGATCACTAACAAATAGTGAATCATTTCATGCTTATGTTAGAAATTATTCTAAACTTTTTAAACGTGTTTGTGTAGCAGCCAAAGCAACATTTTTAGGAAATAAAATTCTCAAGTCTAAAAATAAGACCAAAACTGTCTGGCATATAATAAATAAAGAATTAGGAAAAAACAAAATAAATGATAACTCATTTAATCTAAGTGTCGACGGAGTACGTATTTCAAACAGTTCAGAGGTAGCAACTGTTTTCCAAGATTACTTCACTAATATACCTTCACAAATAACAAAGCGTATAACATCATCAGCCGAGGGTGCTGCCGCTCTTTTAAAAAATATAAGTGCACCCACAGATTCAAAATTTAAGTTCTCATTTATTAGTGCAGGTGAAATAATAAGGGCATTCAAACAATTAAATTTAAAAAACACCGAAGACATATGGGGAATGTCAGTAATAGTAATACAGTCCTTAATTGTCACTATTTCACCACATTTGGCTAATATATTTAATCAGTGTATAGCAAAAGGAACCTTCCCTAATTTAATGAAAATAAGCAAAGTGGTTCCTTTGTTTAAATCAGGCTGCAGAAGTAATCTTGGAAATTATAGACCTATTTCTGTATTACCGTCGATTAGTAAAATTTTTGAAAAGATTATGCTCAGACAATTGGTAGAATATTTTAGAATGCAAAAGTTTCTGGATGGTCGACAGTTTGGGTTCACCAAATCGAAATCTACTACTGACGCTGGTGCAATGCTCATAAACCATATATTGGGAGCCTGGGAGGATTCGCAGGATGCAATTGGTGTGTTCTGCGATCTGTCTAAGGCCTTTGATTGCGTTGACCATAGTACGCTTATTCTTAAATTGAAACACTATGGTGTTTGTGAATCTTCTCTCGACCTTCTAGTCTCTTATTTACAAGATCGTTGTCAGAAAGTTAGCATACATGGGGTAACATCTGCGGGATCTTTTGCGCGAATTGGTGTCCCTCAGGGCTCTATTTTAGGGCCGTTTTTGTTTTTAATATATATAAATGATCTGCCGCTAATGGTTAATAACTGTGCTGACATGGTGCTTTTTGCAGATGATACTTCACTTATATTTAAAGTTAAACGGATAGATTCAGAGGTTGGGCATCTGAATAATACATTAAATGAAATTTGTCATTGGTTTGCGTTAAATAACTTATTGTTAAATACAGATAAAACGAAATGTATGAGATTCACCTTACCAAATGTTAGACAGGTTAATAGTAGAATCAAGATCGAAGGGAATTTGGTAGGGTTAGTTGACAGTGCTGTATTCCTGGGAATCACACTAGATTCTAAATTACAATGGGGCCCTCATATTAAAAAATTAGCTAACAGATTAAGTTCGGCTGCATACGCAATACGTAAAATTCGCCAGCTTACAGATATTGCCACTGCTAGGTTAGTCTACTTCGCTTACTTCCATAGCCTAATGTCTTATGGTATTCTGCTGTGGGGGACGGCTGCTGAGGTAGACACCATATTTTTATTACAAAAACGGGCAGTTCGAGCAATATATAATATGGGACCTCGCGAATCATTAAAAACGAAGTTCCAGGAATTCGGTATCTTAACTCTACCCTCCCAATACATTCTTGATAATTTAATGTATGTCCGTAAAAACTTTGAAAATCTGCATTTTGTAAAAGACCGGCATGATCTAAATACTAGAAACTGTGACAAACTGGTCGTCCCATGTTTCAGACTTAGCAAAACCAGTAATAGTTTCTTAGGTAATAGTGTTAGGTTTTACAATAAAGTCCCAAAACATATTACCGATTTGCCGGACTGTAAATTTAAGCACCATGTCAAGCGGGTTTTAGTGTCGAAAGGCTACTATAGAGTGGATCAATACGTGAACGATGGTGACGTCTGGAATTGACTCCTCTCTGTGCATCCACTAAAAACGGTATTGTAACGTATAATGTATTTGAAATATATATATATATATATATTTGTTAAAAAGATGTACCCAATCGAGTTTCTTGCCGGTTCTTCTCGGTGACTGGGTTGTTTTCCGAACCGGTGGTAGTTTTGACGTTCATAAGCGCCTTATTAGGGCCTAAACTGAATAAAGTATTTTTGATTTGATTTGATTTGATTTGATAAGATTAGCGCGTTCAACTGTACAAACAAACCCTCCAGCTCTATAATATTAGTATAGATAGCCTTATGGAGTACTGTTGCCATCTCTGGGCGGGAGCACCTGGATATCAGCTTGGACCCCCGACATATATTTGCACTGTGACGCAATCAATTTTAAATTTAATTTTTCATAACATTTATTCGTTATGAGATCCGTATCAGACGCACTATCTATTACCGCTTGCAACATACATATTTTTCTCTCGGAATTAATAGTATGAATTAGCGCGGTACCGAGTAAGATAGAAAACACGGTATTCGAACTAGCGAACTCTGACGCAGCGACGCGGACACCGACGGCACAAGGTGACACGGAGGTGACGGCAGGTACGTATTCAGACGCACGGATCGCGCTCCACGTCCGCCGCGG
>MU160464.1:10784-40059 GCA_015888305.1 Antheraea pernyi | reverse complement strand
TTTTTACTCTACCCGTCTCATTATGAGCGCGTTGCAAAATGTGAGATTTATTTGTAATAGAATCGATGAATTCCGTACAAGTTAAATTATTATCGGAATTGTCAAATACAACATTTTCGCTCACACTTGGCAAATTAGGTAATTTTTCAAAACACGAGGTGATTAATATCGTTTTCTTATTATATTTATTCAACAAGGCTTTCCACACAACATTATAATTTTCGGCTGTGGGTAAAATACCCTGAAACATACTTAGGGCATTGCCTTTTAATCTACCGAATAAATATAAAATGTTTTCACCGTCAGTTAGATCCGGGTTATCGTGAATGATAGATTTGAAATTATTATAGAAAATAGGCCATGTCTCAATTTCCCCATCAAATGAACAAAGTTTTAATAGCGGTAATTTTAATGATGGTTTTACACATTTCACTACGGAACTCTGCTTATCGCGGCAAGTATTTTTAGCCATTTGCGACTGCAGTTGGTGTGATTTGTATTTTATTTTTGAGTACAACTGATCAAATGAAATGATATTGCTATAAGAAGGAATAGAACCATCCGTAAACAATAATTCGAAATCATTTAATTCTTCGACGGCGGTCATAAAATTATTTCGTAACGTGTCAATCGAAGAACTATCCGCTAAAAACTTGTCAATTTTAGACTTATTATTATCAATGTCTGCAATCATTTCATATATTTGTTTTAATCTCCCAAACATGGCTGTAACCTTATTTTGCAATTTCTGCAACGTACATTCGTTATTTGGATCAGAAAGCATTTTGTCAAATAATATCAATTACCCACTTGCACACAATAATTATTAACGATCAATTTATTATATAAAATATGTCGATAATCCGTGTTCGATAAGACCAATATGTAAACGCTGGTTGTAATTGTGATTAAAATGGTTTTGTAATTCGGCGTGATGCTTTTTTGGTGATCGCTGAGAATGCACAACGGTCGGAAAGATATGGGGAAAAATAGGACTCACCTTTCGGCTGTTATCACGGTCGTAGGAGGCCTCCACTTGTTTCACTAACACTTCGGTTCGCACCTTTCACTTATACTCTCTAATTATATTAAGGAACGTTTATGATGTAATTTATTATTAACAGTCGCTCACAGAGATGTGCGCCGTAGTCATAATGTTAACGGACTGACTTAAGCACCGGTGAGGGGTTGGGGGGAGGAAATATGACACTTGATGGATTAAAAGAAGGACGGATAATACCGTTGTGCATTGCAATGCTTCTTAACCATTTTAGCCTAAACAATATATCCTAATACTTTTCTGAGATAATTTTAAAAGACCCTGTTTAGATACGGATTGATCTTTCTTCTTGGTATTTTATTTTAAATTGGGTTTGGATGTTTTCATACCGTTGTATATTATAAAAGGTAATATTGTCCGTATTATTAAGGATGGTTATTAACCCCGAGTCGCTCCTTTTAGCTTACGACACCCGTCACTCGTATGTCGAGTGTAGGAACAAAAACACAGTCTTACACGCACACGTATATAATTAGTTAGGTATATTTTAATTAAGTACCTACAAATATTTACACAATTGTTTTGTTGTAAATTATATATTTACATTATACATGCTATTGTATGTATATATTCAAGTTCAATATATGTAGTAGATACTATAAACCTACTTATTTATATAGTTCTATCATTGGGATGTTATCACTGGTTATTATAACATATTAAAAACGACAGACGTTTAGACCGTATATATGTTAGTACAGCTTCCTACATCTGTTCTAATATATCTACGTGTCTTTCTAGTAAGTAATGAAGCTCCATTGGGAAATCCGTTATCATCAATTTGCCGACCAAGTTTTCGGAGACAAGTGACGGATAAAATGCAGTCCTGGTTTGGGAAACTTCTGTTTGATTTATTGAAGTCTTGTTGTCACGTCGCACACTGGGCTGAAAATCGGCTTTCCTAAACCTAGGGACACTTATTTTAAGTTTTAATTTATTTCAGCCGATTTTCAGCCCAGTATGCTTCGCGCCGTTCAGTTGTGTAACAAGATTTTTATACATTTTATCTGCTTATTGTGATTAGATTTATTAATAGATGCATTGCAAAAGGTGTTTATTAACTATAATTATATTATAATTAACTTTATAATTAAAGTCGTACTGGTCCAATGGTTTGTTCAAACGAGTGTCGATTATATACCAGCAGATCCGAACTTCGACGTGTACCAACGAATTTTATTTTATTAATTTTAGTAATTGTGTATGTCTTGGTATGGAAATCGCCAATCGGTAGACTGGCTTGGTAAATATACCCGTACTTCCCTCGAGAGAATACCTTTGATCCAGCAATGGGAGTTGTAGTGTTATCGATCTACTAATTCCATTTGATTACAATGGATATGTATCCAACATCTAACGTATTAATTATTATACACTAATTCTTAGTTTATGTAAGGATTAACTGGTTTTCTTGTTTTATGGGAACAGAATGATTTTAATAATTTGTGGCTTATTTTTATTTTTTTGTAGTATTTTTTTTTATTACCTAACCCGTATTTTACTGATTCTAATTATTATGATGAATTTTGTAATAAATCTGTATGGAAATCAGGGATATACTGTGGTATAGAATTTTGCTACATTCTAATGTTATTATTTAGCTATCAAGGGCAAGCGTAATAATATGAAGTCTAAATAATATTTTGATAAATATTCTATGTGCATGTACAATATCATCAAAGTAAGTTCAACCATTTGGCAGATTATCCCCGCCCCGCGCCGAGCCAGAGGGGATGGGTCGGGGGACCCATCTCCTCATTGCACAGGTGAGGCTGACGAGGGGAGACGACTGGTTGTGTACCCAGTAGTATCTGTATAGTAGGACGAAGCCTGGCGTTCACTCGCCAGGCTACCGCAGGGGCGGTTTCTTAGGAAGACAGCAGGTTCGATCCCTGGCTGCCCCTACAATGCGGCGGACGGTACACCGTGGGATTTTAGTCCGTGCGAGTCGGACATAACCCACTCTCTCCCTCGAGAGGGTGGTGTATCCATAAAGGATTTCCCACGTTAATAATAATAATATTATCGCCTATACAAATATACGTCATATTTATTTATATGTATAGATTTTCAAGTTATAAGTATTAATATAATTTATATGGAGTCATTTTGCATAAAAACCACAACGTAGTTCCAGTTCGTAGTTTGTGGTTTCCCTTAATGTAATGGTTTGATAAAATGCGATATTTTCTGGGATGCAGCAGCTGGGAACTGCGAATATCGAAATAAAAGAGAGCTTTGATAAATGTATATAAGCTTTTAACTGCACTGCGGTAACGGTATAAATTTAAAAAGACAGTAAAAGATACACCACTGTTTATTTGGAAGTTTAGAAAAAATTATATTCAAGTGATGATTGCTCTGTTGATAGCGTTTTCGGATACCTCGCCAGTGATAGGGTTTTACAGCCTGACTGGGTCGCAACCACCATGTATATGGCAAAAAAGTCCATCATAGTGACTCGCTTCTGCGGGTCGCGTTTCGGGATCAGCCTGTGCATATCCTGCTTTTCGCAGGCCGGCATGACAGCGGCGACCGGCGATGGATAATGTGTCACTCGGTGGTCGCCCTTGTTTTTGGATTGTACTGTGCTTACCATCAGGCATAGTGCAGTCAATTTACCGTGCTACAATATAAAAAAAAAAGGTTCGAATCTTTGTAACTCTGTCGGAGCTTTCGGTGAAGGAAAACATCTTGATGACGCCCTAGCACGATGGTAGGACTTTTTCTAAGCCCGCCTTGCTATCTACCACCCTCAGGTTGAAAATCTGTCCCCAAGCACCTATTCGTGTATTGCGGTAGCTACACTTGAGTGCCAGTCCCTTCTAGGTTTAGCGTCTGTACCATCTCAGACCAAATCATCATGCAACCGCAGATGAGATTGTGATCAAAACGCTAAAACCTAAAGGTGTTATTACGAAAAAGTTAAATACGTATTAAATACTTGCCTTAAAAAAGTTTCGAGTTAAATGCACCGCGGTCGCGGAAGGTTCGCCATCTTGCTCTTTTGTCTCGCATTGGTTAGGCTAGACTTGCGTTGGCGAACGATGGCCTCCTTCTGTGAGGAGGTCATCTCGAAGAAGGAGGAGGTGGAGAGGGCCCGCGAAGCAGACCCTGAAAGTGGCCGTCTCCGCCAAAGGAGGACAGGCAGGAGGAGAAGGCGCTTCGCTCAACTCCTCCTGCCACCGTAGCCGGACCTGAGGGGATGGGCCGGGGGCCCATCTCCTCATTGCACAGGTCCGGCGGATGAGGGGGGGCAGCCGGTGTGTACCCGGTCTGTCCCTCTATAGGTGGGAGCCCGGCGGTCGCCTTCCGCCGGGCGGACCGTGGGGGCGGCTCTACAAGGTTGATTAGCTTGAACGATCCCTTGCCGCCCCCACAAAACGGTCTGTCGGTACACCGTGCGGTTTTAGTCCGTGCGACTCGGACATAACCCATCCTCTCCCCCGGGAGGGTGGCGTATCCATAAGGGATTTCCCCACGATAAAAAAAAAAAAGGGGGGGGGGTAGTGTAGGCTGGAAGGCCCTTCAGGAAGGCTGAGGCAGATGAGGAGTAAACCTAGATAAAAAATCAACCGCGGGACGGCGGCGGAGCGGCTTAGCCTCTACGCTCCCGGCCGAGCCCAGGGGGAAAGGGGCGGGGGCCTTGGACTCCCATTGCACGGGTTCGGCGGGCTGGGAGGCAGTCTCGCAACCGGGCTGCCTCAGTCAGGTGCGGCGTGGGAAACCCTGCCGCCGGGGGTGTAGCGAAGCTTGCTCACGCAACCTCGAGACACACCCATAGTGCGGCGTAGGTTGTCGTGGAGTTTTAGTCGGTTAAAGTCGCCGAAAGGCACCAGCAGCAGTGTCCCAGCACGCAGGTGGCGGTCGACTCAGCTTAGGTCCACCCCGGTGACCTGACAGTCCATGATGGATTTTTCTCTTCACGTTAAAAAAAAAAGGCTAGACTTGCGTAAAAAGGATAACGCGAACTTGCCTCGGGCGAGCGCGGTGTATTAAGTACGAATCCTTTTTACAGCAAGTGTTAAATACGTATTTAACTTTTTTGTAATAACACTGATAGGTAGGGTACTGTAGGTAGGGGTAGGGTACTGATATCTAGGGTAGGGATTGAAAATAATGATAATTACACCATCTTTTAAGAGTTCCCCTGTTAGGCCAAATGCCTTTACCCAAGGGTAGGTGCGGGAATAAACAAAACGTCAATCATAGCGTAATGGAAATTTCAAATCATGAGAAATCCTATATTTTACCACATACGGTGGTATATAGGTACTACAAGAATTCATATTCTTTTAGTTCAAGTTATCTCTTGATAGTTTTCGTCATAGTATGTTGATTGTGTTGCCTAATTAAATTAGTCGATGTATGCGGATTACGAGACGTTTGTTGGTACACGTCGGGGTTCGAACCTACGAACATTAGATTATCATCATCATCACCATCGGATCAGGGTATTCCTCGTGATTAATCGCGCGATTCACGATTTTTTTTTATACTATTGGCAGCAAACGAACATGCAGGTCACCTGATTGTAAGTGATCACCGCCGTCCATGGACACCTGCGACACGAGAAGAACCACAGAGGCTCGTTTTTTGAAACAAGGCAGATTGTATTGGTCTGGAAACGCTGCCGCTGGGAGTTCATTCCAGAGAACTGTCGTACGCAGAAAAAACGAACGTGAGAAGCGCACAGTGCACGACTTCCAACCATCGAGATGACACTGATGGAATTTCAGTCCGTGACGAGTCGTTCTGCGGAACTCAGCGGCAGGAACTCGATACCACCAATTAGGGGTGTACGAATTATGCTCGAATCGAATAAAGGTGTTCTATTCGAATTTCGAACGAATATTCGAACAAATATAATAATTCGAACTATTCGAATGTTTTCAAAATAAGGAAGTATTATTAAATCAATAGTTATAGGAAACATTTCCCAATTCAATGTTTTGTCCAAAAATGTATATTAAATCATTTTATACAATACACTGAGATAAACTTTCTTATCTTTATATATAAATTTCTTCTAAACGTATCGTATGTCACAGAACTCCTCCTAAACGGTTGGACCGATTTTGATGAAATTTTGTGTGCGTGTTCCAGTGGATCCGAGAATAGTTTAGATTCACAATTAGACCCGGTAGGTGGCGCTGCAGTTGACTTTTAGGATTTTTTTATTATCAAGGCAGGACAACATCCGTCGGGCCCGCTAGTTTATTATAAATTTTCAAACTAGATTAAATTAATCTAGTATATTACAATTACATATACATTACAATTCCTATGATTAACAGACAAGTATACTGAACTAAATTTGTAAATCTAATCTAAAGCTAAATTTGTATATTAATTATTATTTCGTATTTGGTAAATATCTAATTAGTTAAAATCATTAAAATACTCTTAATTATTCGTATAATTGAAATTATTTGAATAATCTGAATAGCTGGAATTATTCGAATATTTCAAATTATTAGAATAATTAGAGTTATTCGAATAGTTCGAATTTGAAATAATGACCATAGATAAAACTCTTCTCTCACATCTATACGAAACTGGCATATGATTTATCTAGCTGAGGATAATGACCTCATGGATTGTTGCAAATCATAATGGTTTTAACATACAAACGAATGTAGATTTTATGATTCGCTTATTAACAGACAAATTGGCTCGAAATTTAAAAGCATGGTCCGCCATTTTGATATCTGTGTCTTAAACAACAAAACAGCCTTAAAACCGGTCTTAAAAATAGCTGAGGGGTTATTAAGGCACAGTCCATCATGAGGTCAGCGAAAAAGTTTTTGCCGATGGTGACCCTGATACTGATGTCTTCAAGACTTCAAAACCTCAGTTATATTGGTGGTGTAATCATTGAAATCTCATAGATTTCCTCCATCATTGCTATATATCAATTACTTTTTAACGAACTGATGCAAGTACTGGTAGAGTATATTTTATTCTTATATTGATTTCTGTAACGACAAGACTAATATATAAACCAGATTTAAATGGAATGATATGGAAGCGGGAAGTACGAGCAATAAATTTCAGCCTAATTACAGCCAGGTGTCAGAAGCAAAACCGCAATTTCTGTACAACTTTACTCCATAAGTCAGCCGCGATCGAGATGAACGAACGCTGTAATTAATATAGCCAAGTGTGTGATGAACTAACATATTAACATCATAAAGCAGTTTTTGATTATATATATTCGTATATTTGCTACAACATGAGGTAAATAAAATGCTATAAATCTGAGCTTATGTACGCATTACGCAAAAACTACTGGATATATTTCCATGATATCTTCTTGGTTTTACTTCTTGGGTACTTGGTCTTTTGATTAAAAAAATTCACCATATCTTCATCTATACTAATATTATAAAGCTGGAGGTTTGTTTGTTTGTTTGGTTGAACGCGCTAATGTCAGGAGCTACTTGTCCGATTTGAAAAAATCTTTCAGGGTTAGATAGCTTATTTATCAAGGGAGGCTATATATTATCACACCAATAGGAGCGGAGCACCAATAAATAATCGTTTTTTTTCTTTTGAGAGCTTCCGCTGCATGTTAACGTTAACTCAAAGTAAGTATTCCAAGCGGACGATTTCGCAGGGAAATTATAAAATTATAAAAGTTTTAAGAAACTATCATTTTTAAGTAAAAGGCATCAAGGTATAATTACTTACTAAGACATGCTGAGAAGAAACTATGTTTTGGTTTTCAATTTTTAAGTTTTTTTTTTACATATAATAGATTATTAAAATAATTAACAACGCAGCCAAAGTAGGGGTATCAACTAGTATAAAATATATATAACTATCGGTCCCGGCGGACGTTATCCTGCCTTGATAATAAAAAAAATATCTAATATTCAACCACAGCGCTACCTCCCGGGTCCAATTGTCTAAATCATTCTCGGATCCACTCGAACACGTACACAAAATTTCATCAAAATCGGTCAAGCCGTTTAGGAGGACTTCAGTGACATACACACGTACAGACGAAATTTATATATAAAGATAACGTAGCTATTTAAAGTTGATTGTCAGAGTTCAATATCTTTATAAAGGCGACATATAACACATTAAAATGATTTCACGTTGTGAAGTCAAGGCCTTTCTATTTCCATTTATGGTTCGATCAGTACGTAAGCTACAGTTAATCATGCTGTCAGACTCGATTATATCTGAAATACGAGCTATGGCAACGTCTATTGAGACAACCAAATAAATAGCCGGTTTCAAAGTTCTCGTGGTAACAGATCAAATATATGTTAAACTGGATTCAGAGTAGCTGGAATCAAAAGGGAATCAACCTTCCTACTATGAAATTAATTCAATGCGATGGGCCGAAGAAAATATATACAAATGTAATCAAAACAATTTGAACTTTATCTCGACTTACGATTGTTGATCTGACCATATTGACCGAGTCTACTCATCTATACCAAGATATTTGTATTTATTAGAATCATCCATCGCAATCTTCTCGCGCACTGCGAAGCAGCGTGCGGGGGGACCGTACCAGGGTTACCCCTCTAACGGTGGTATCACTCGCCTCCCTGTCGGGAGTGTCGGTTATTTATTTATCGCCCCCTCGGATCGGGTGGGCGATACTGGCTTTTGGCATCTGGCGGTTGTTTCGGGTGACAAGGCTTCTAATGTGTTGTTGTTGTTGTCGACTGAGGGGCCTGGCCATCGGTTTGCAGCGCTTGTAGGGCACTCAGGTACTGTTGTATGGTTTCATGGTTCATTGTGGCTGCTAAGGTCTTCATTAGAGTGATGAGGGACATCCTGGATGGAGTCCCCGGTCGATTTTGGTAGGTGGGTCGCCTCCATCGTCTCGCGGGCTCCTCCTTTTTGTTTTGGCGTTCGCTTTTTCTGTGCATGTCTTTTCTGGCCGGGGTCGTTTGCGGGGGTCATCAAGCTCCCCGCCGCCGACGCCTCAACCATTGTGGGCGCTGCGATCTTGTGCTCCACTTGTCGTCCGGTGTCACCCGTCCGGACGACGGTCCCCGCTCGGCGATTGCGCGCCTCGCGGCGGAACACGGGGCACAGGCGGGCATTATTAGAGGTGTGCGCCCTTCCGCAGTTTGCGCAGGACGCAGCTTCTTCGCGTGGGTGGTCACAGTTAGTAGCGAAGTGCGGGCCGCCGCACCTCACGCAGGCTATCGGGCAGTGGCAGTGGTGGGAGGAATGCCTGAAAAGTTGGCATCGATGGCACTGTGCCGGGCCCCTCCTCCCACACCAGGCTTCTACAGAGATCTTTATCAAGAGTTCGTCGATGTTATATATGGCCGGAATGAGGCCAGGTTTTCTCTCCAGGGAGCAGTGGAAGATGCACCCTGGTCTTCCACCTCTTCCCTGCATGCGTCGGGTATATTCGGGATGGAAGCCCTTCTCACGGAGGGCTTCTTTGATTATCTCGGGCTTTGTGTCTTCCGGTAGGCCGTGAATCGCGACCTTGAAACTTTTTTCCGTGGGGGGTGAGTATGTGAACCAGCTCACCCCTTCCACTTGTTTTAGGTATTCGCTGACGATCCTGTGCTCGTCTGTATTGTTGGGGATGAAACGTACTCCGCGTCCATGCGCGCGCGCGTTCGGTGGTCGCCCCAGCACGTCCGCCAGCCGTCGAAAGTGCTCTGGCCAGTCGGGCAGGCTCTCTACGACGATCGGCGGGCAGCGTTGCCGTAGTGTGTCACATGATCCCGCGGTGCTTCCCTCCGGTAGTGGATGTCGATCCGTATTCGGTTTCTGGGCAGTCGAAGTCGTCGGGGTCGCCGCCGTCACGGCGTATGATCGCTGCGACTGCGGTGGTGCAAGCGCATGTGGCGCCCCGAGGCTCTCGACGGGTATAACTGTCTTCTTTTGGGGTTCCGCTGGCATTGTCTGTGATACAAATGCAGGCGCTTGTGGAGCCCCGCGGCTTCCAACGGGTAATACAGGAACTCCGGTGGTCTGGTTTAGTGAGGGCGTTAGTAGCGCCCCGCGGCTTTCAACGGGTACTTCGGGAACTATGGGTTCCGCTTGTTTACTCGTAGAGAGCACGACTGCGGGCGCAAGTGGCGCCCCGCGGCTCTCGACGGGTAACACTGGAATCTCTCTGGGCTGGTCTGACGAAGGCGCTGGTGGCGCCTCGCGGCTTTCGACGAGTAATTCAGGAACTTCTAGAATTCGGGGTTCCGTGTGTTTGCTCGTCGAGAGCGCGGCTGCAGGCGCTTGTGGCGCCCCGCGACTCTCGTCGGGTATAACATGCACTTCTTGGCATTCAACGTCTTGTTTACATTTTTTCGTCTTGGGCGTCTGGCTGTCTGGTGAGGTCAATATCGATCGTTTATGCAGCTCTTCGTCGCGCTTGCGACGCACAGCTGCTATACGTGGCTCGAGCTGTTTCATCTGCATTGTAGATATCTCTGGGAGCACAAGTAGTCCTGTTAAGGGAGATTTCAGAGCAGAAATATCCTGCTTTCTGGGCTCGTAGCCCTCGTCTTCATCCTTTTGGATGCGCAGGTACAACGCTATCCATCGCTTCAGCATCTCCGACGGACTCCCAGCTGCAATCAGCTGGGCGAAAACGTCGCAGTCGTTTTCGTATTGTCGCGTCCGAGATGACTGAGAAACGGGCGATGATAGAAGTGTTTCCTGGGTGGTAGCATAGGTCGTCGATGTGTGTGGGAGTTCGGTGTCAGTAGGCATGCTGTGGGTCGATCGTCCTGAGGACGAGGCATCTGGATGGCCCTGAGAAGGGCTTCTTTTCTTCTTCCCCGAAACTGTCGCCGGCCGGGAAGGAACAACATTACTGGGGCGCATTGTCGCGCAGGACGAGCGGTTAAAAAACTCGGAGATCGGTACAAAGGAACGTCCTCGTGCGCGTGACAACGGGGCAATCCTATTAGAATCATTGTATTTTATCGACTCTTATATCAAAACTTTAATATTTTCAGTTCTCACATTGTTTCCTAATTTTATTTCCAAGCTTCGACTCGCATCACTGAATCTATTACTAAGCGTTCTGATAAGACATTTTTCGTTCTAACTAGCTAGTATTAAAACATAGTAATTGACATAATCAGTATATTTAATTGGTGCTATAAGAGAGATAAGCTAAGCATAGTAATACGTAAAACAAGTATTTTCCCCCTAAAAATCAACGAGAATTGTCACTGTGAAATTAGTATGCGTACCAGTTAATGGCATAGGTTTGATAACATTAATTAAATATGAGAACAACATAAAATATGTTCGCTAAAGTTTTACAAAATGTCTTCATAGAGTCCTTGTTTTACGGGTCACTCTATTTTCCATAAAATATTTTCTATATTTAGTCCTATTTATCAATACACAGCATAAAATTAAGATCACTATCTGAGTCTGTTATTATAAGTTACGTAACGTAACGTAGTTACGCTTTTGACACGATTATCACTAACATTTAGAGATCTTTTGAAGTAAAACTTCTTTAGGCTCGACTAGGAGGTAACTGGACAACAATGCAGCGGAAGTCCGTTACGGCAATATGGCGTCATGTTTCTGTACCATCCGGTTTTTAAATATTTTTGATTTGGTCAATAAATAGTTTATAAACGAAAATCAATCAAAATTTTTGAAAAAAAAAAAAAAAAATTAAATTGAATAATAATAAAAATCATACAATAGAATGAATTATGTATATAAGGACGCGCGACCGTGCTGCCATCTGGCTTCAATGTAAGTAAGTAACAAATTAAATCAAAACTTCATTATCTGTAGTGCCATCTATCAGCTACTGTTACAACGCCAAAGAAGTTTTACTTCAATCGCGTGTGACGGTTACACGCACTCATTTTTTCAGGAAGGTATGTATGTAAGGTATGTATATCGTATGTATATTGTGTGTACGTATATGTATATTGTATTAATATAAAATAAAGAAAAGTCAATATATTCCAATCAATATTCCAACGCTCAACCGTATAAAATACATGAATACAAGTACTTTAGAAATGTATATCCAGAAGGCCATATCTACCTTACCTTACATACCTACCTTGTAAGTATAATCTATTGTAATTATTTCATTTACATTATTTAAAAATAATGGGTTATTTACGAAGTTTGCTCAACCAATATAGTATTGATACTTCCCCAATTTAAAAACGTACTTAAACAGTTAATTTGGATCAAATTTGCAAATTTCTTGAAATTTATGGTGAGACTTTCAAGGTTTCTTTGATTTAGATGAACTGTATATTTTAAAATGCCAAAAATATATAGAATAAGAAGTACTTACTATTCTATCCATTTTTTTGCATTTTACATGTACATGTTTGAAAACCTTATTGAGAAAGAGGCCATGGTCGAACGTTTAAATAAGAACCTTAGGTTTGTTTCCAATTGGGGCGATTCACATTTGGTTAAACTTAACGCCGAAAAGACACAGGCGTGTCTTTTCTCTACAAAACGGAATCCGTTCGTCTTAAACTCCTACTTTTCAAGGTGTTTCTCTGCAAGTGACTGCCAACCTCGAACTTCTTGGGATCCAGCTAACGCCGGATCTCAATTTTGGGCGCTCAATTGAACAGAAAGCAAAAACAGCTGCGGAGAAATTTGGGATCCTCTTCAAAGTTAGGCGATATTTCACGCCAGAACAGCATCTTGGCCTATACCAAGTATGTGTACCTGTTCCGTACGTTCATGTGTGGAATACTGCTGTCACTTATGGGAATTTGGATGGAATAGCTAAATATTAGCTGGCCGCTCTTGACTCTATGGAGCGTTGTGCTCGTCGGCTTGTCGGTCATGAAGCGCTGTGGGAGACAAGAATGTTCAGTTTAGAGCAACGATGAAAAGTGTCTTTCAGTGTTTTACAGGTTACACTTTGGAAAGTGTGTACAGGAATTACATAATATCATTCCACCGTCCCCATTCCATTATATATTTTATTAATTGTCCACAAGACTACTGTACCTAGCTAATGAGAATATAACAATAGGCCTTATGGCCCAGTCGTAGTAAGCCTTATTGTTAAGCTGAGAGCCAGTTCTGTGCCTGCGTGCATTAATACATGGGCTATACGTTGGTATATCATCAATTTAGTTAACATAATTCAAGGTATGCTTGGTTTGGAATTAAATGGCCTTGTATGAAGTCGAAATTTGTATAATTTAATAATAAATTCGTGCTTATTTTGTTAAGAAGCAGACGATGAATTTTCCATAACCCATAAAATAGCTGTTCCTATTATTTGAGTTCACACACACACAATAAAAATACTTAAAAAATCTTCGTCAAATCTTACATTTACAAGAAACTGTACAATGTTGGTCTATAAATCGTTTTTTTAACTTTACAGGTTTTAGTTTGACCACTATCTCATCGAATGAGAAATTACGATGTGATCTCAACTGGTAGACGCACTAAACTAGAACTAGAAGGAGGACTGAATTTCAAGGGTAGCTGCCAGAACACGCGTACAGGTAGTTGGCGAAAGATTTGAAGGTAGCCAGTTAAGCGAGCTTAAAAAATACTCTTTTGTCTCATCATGATGTTTTCCTTCACCGAAAGCTTCGACTTGCAACTTGCGACTTCGACTTTCGACATATGCAAGGATTGGAACCTACGTCGATCGACGCAATGTCCGTACACGTTAACTACTGAGTGTAGTTATTTAATTTGGTTATGTATTGGAAGGGCCTTTCGTATATTTCATGTTTTAACTGTTACTGTACCCGTTCCTACATAAATTTGTTTAAATTACCATACGACTTATGCATTGAGGTACTTCTTACCTTTGTATTTTTATCAGTTTCATTATTTTATTGTAATAAAAGTATTGTTAAATTTTATTTGACATTTTACAGGTGGTAGCGCCACGTTAAAGTTAATACTGGTTTCAGCATAAATGGAGCGGCTCGCCCGGGGTACTACTACCCTCTCCCAGAAACACCGACGTGAAGTATCAGTGCTTGCATTGTTGCGTTTCGTTCAAAACAGTGAGACCACCGGAGGCCCACCTCTCCTCCCATCACCCCCCATCCTCCTCTCCCCCCTAACCCTCAAACGCAGGCTGGCAACGCGCTTGGGGCTCCCCTGTTGTTGCAAGTTAACATCAGGTGACCAACCTGTTCGTTTGCCTCCTATTACATAAAAAAAGTAATTTAAAACGATTATGTAATACATTTTCAAGTCGTGGTGGTCTAGTGGCTTGACCGGTGGAATATCATTCCACTGTCTACAGGCTTGAACCCGACCTGTACCAACGAATTTTAGGAATTCACGTACAATTACTAATTGAAGTGCGTAACACTATCGGCTGACGGTGGAGGAATAATCGTGAGGAAACCTGAACCTGTGTAATATTCTTGTAGTACTACTGTATGTGGGAAAAACATAGAGCTGATGGTGACCATACCTTCGTTCGGGAAGAGACCTATGACCCTTCAGTTGGGTCCCTTATAGGCTGGTGATAATAACACATTTTCAAGTTTTAATATTAAAATGAAATGTTTTAAATATCACTGTAAAACTAGATTAAAATAGTTCTAGGAATTTAATTGAAACATTGGAAAAACACACTGCCATTTAATACCCAACTATATATAACTTGTGTTATGGTGAATAAATAGCTAATATACACACAATAAATCTATGCATATCAAATAGTTACATATATAACTAATAACTATTATTTATTAAACTAAACAAAAGTCAGCCATGTGCGGGAATTAAACCTGCAATCTTTTGTATCAGTAAAAGCGCCTTCACACACACGTTCCTGCTTCACATAGAATTTGTATTTCCATTTCGCAGAACCTTAAATCACGTTTTTATTTGTTGGGGACAGTTCTCTATATACAAAACGCGTTCAGTTCGGTGGTATAGCGTTTTGTTTAATTTAATGTTCATAAATATGATTTACGGGTAACTGAGAAATGACATTTTGCATATCACGTCCCCGTGGAAGTAATTTAACATACCAAGATGACATTTCTCTCAGTTGACATTTAATTAACAACATTTTGTGCAAGATTGATATTGTCAGCGAGCAATCCAATAAGGTTTATATGTGTCACTTCTAGATACTTTTTACATTTATCATTCTATTATTCGATTATGTTATTGATTATATGTTTTTGTGTAACTCTTCATTCCTTACTATCTACTAGTTGTGACTCGCGAATTCAACCGTAAGAAATTTAGCGAAAAATGTCAGTGTAAGCACATAAATAAAATTCAAATGTCTGTTGCACTGTCAAAATAGAAGCTTTTTGCTAAATGGATATTCAATTTTATACGTTACTTATGACAGAAAAACAATTTAAAATGTTTGCCAGCCTGTAGTTTAGAAAAAAAAGGCTTCCGCGCAAATGTAATAAAGATGCAATGTCCAGTACCGTACGACTCCTACGTGCATTTTTTTTTTGCTAATTTCCACGATGTCTAATTCGCGAGTAACAGCTTATCTATAGTAAAAGTTGCCTAAGTTACCTACTCCTTATAACATCAGTTATCTGCCAATAAAACTTCCGTCAAAATCGGTACAACCGTTTCGATGACTAGGGCGATCAAAGAGAAAGTCGAAAATATTAATGTTTTTTTTTAACTACCTTCATATACATTTAATAAAAAGTTGTTATTTTGACATTACGAACAGAAACTTGAATTTTATGTATATGTACATATGTTTAGATAAACCTATCACAGATGATCATGAATAATTAATCATACTAGTGGGCCCCCAGTGGTCGACATTCGACCATAATTAATTGATTTTTTAAAGTTTGAACTTTATTCGGGTTCTATTATCAAAGGTTTTCATCATGGCTACTCAGTTATTTGCCACTTTTTTTAAATTATATAAACAAAAAAAATCTATGTCTAAATGAAAATCGAAATTATAAATTTGAAACAAAAACAGGCGGCTACATAGTGTAATTAATAGGTAGGGTAGGGTAGGTAATACTCTAAAATTCTAAGTAAACATAATTTTACGAAAATAAAGAAATTTATCGCAACTCGATCATGACACAATATTCAATTAATTTTACACGACACCATATGTGTTAAATGTGGTCTGTATATTATGAGGAATAGTGATATGCCCAGTATCATTGTTTGAAAAGTAATGGATACACAATAGAATCAAACAAAGTTGTTTTTAATACTACCATTAACTTTTGAAAATGAATTCATCTTTGTTCAAAATTCATCAGCAACTGTACTAAATATAATTGCTACATCAGGTTGAACTGCATCATTGTAACCGCGGCGATGCAAGTCATGGATTACTTTCATGAGCAAAAAAAAATTCCTATTTTGATTTTACAACGTATTTTTAGTAAATCATCATTTGAAGTGAGTTCAGCATAAAAATTGTAGTCCGGTGAAGCTGTTAAGACCTTGCTTGGTCAATAGCGTAGTCAGTTTGAAAAAAAAAACCATAAAAATACTGAACATTATAATATTGACGTTGACTTTGGTAATATTGCTGTACTCTTATAACAACATGAAGCCAAGTAACATGAAGTGAAAGCAGTCCTATCACCTAAAAATTTTGACATCCAATAAGACCAAAGAGAATAATTATTATTTCAATGATTGCATAAATGTACTAAAGATAAATTGTATATCAATTAATTATTAATGTATAAATATTATGAATTTATATATTAAATTAATATAAAATTAACCTACAATTTGACCAGTTCATTTCAAAGGGCTTGTAAGGCATGCAACGTCATTCATGTTAAAAATATTGAAAAGGTAATTAATTGCAACGTAAGACGTAAAGTGACGGATCTGTCAAAATGTCTTTTCCATTCACATGTATGTATATGTTGTGTAAAATTCTAGCAGTAGTGTGAGTAATATATATTTTAATTAATTTAATATGCTTGTAATGCACTTTATATAAAAATAGCTTTCTGCACTTCTCCATATAAACTTTAACCATTCCAAATTTCACGCTCATCCGTTCGCGCAATTCGCTTAAAAAGGGGTACAAAGTTTTGGCTTCACGTATTAATATATAAGATGATTACATAGCTGACGTGTATAATGTTAAGCCTAAAATGGAATTGTTTATTAAGACGATAGATTTTCTGCTTCAGGATTAAAAGTAGCCAGGCTTCCATTAGATAACTTTCTTAGGCTGACTGTAGATTGAACTCTACGTTCTTGAACTTGGCATCTGATAACAGTACTACTTAAAAAAGTACTTTTTCACATTGTATTTTTTATACAATGTTTCTTCTATTTTATCTAGATATTTTATAGTATTTAGATATTTTTTAGTTTTAGATTCTCATACTTTCATCATTTTCTTAATACTTTTAGCGTTTGAGGATGAAGTTAAATGAGGGCGCGGTCTAAGATTACAAACAGGCTAAGCCTAGAGTAACTGACTCTCAAGGGTAACTGCCGGTACATACCAATAAGTGGTTGGCGAAAGATTTTCAACTTAAGGCTATTAGATAGCCACACAGACCTACAAAAAACTCTATCACCATACCATATAACATTATACACGATGTTTTTTGAAGGGAAACTTCTCATGCGACTTCCAACAAGGTTGCGTTAAACGTTTAACGCTACCATGGTGGGGATATGAAAGCACTGTTGCGTTATACATTCAACGCACCTGGGGAGGGGGAACAGAAAGAGACAGAGCTAGAATAATAATCAAACATTTCGTATCTTACTTTAGTTATCATAGTCTCATTGTAAATGTTAAAGATTTGGATATTTCTCCACTCGAAAATGATAATTAAAAGATGCGATCAATTGTGAATTATAAGCAATGTTAATAAAGTTTATCTTAAAGAAACAATATGATTTCACTAAAAATCAATGTCTACATCTTCCTATCTTCATTTCCAGATTACGAAGTTTCATTCCCAACGCGCGGAGGGACTCCACGCACTATTTTTTTTAAATAAAATAAATAAATAAAAATAAAAGTACCGGCTCATTCGCAAAGATTAGAATCTATATCGAACAACATAGTGTCCGAACACGTTAAACACTGAGCCATCATGGGTTTTATAATATAATACATATCTAACATTATTTTGTTTTTACTTAAAAACATTATTATACAATACTAGCTCTGCACGCGACTCCGGCCGCATGGAACCTTAAATAAAAAAAACAATGATTAATAAAGGCATCTGAATACATTAAGTCCATTACTTACATACTTTACTCTCGTAATCACGCCGCGGCGTCATTAAAATTACAGTAACTTATGATAGAGTGGACCGATTTTAATTAAACAAAGACTAAGTTACTCCCGAGGATATGCTTTATGATTTTCTTGAGGTTTTATTGTGAACTCAGTACTTTAGCAGTGATGCGTGTTCATACAAACATATAAACAGACAGACATTTCTAAAAAAGATCGAAATGTATTCTATTACTTATTCCTAGACACCTGTAATATTTTTTTTTGTCACGAAAGTCTAAAAAGTAGAGACACGTTAAATTTACATTGTTATTAATAAATATAGAAGATAATTATTCCTATATTACATTGAAGTTTAATTAATTGTTAACAGACTGATTATCAAAGAGGATGATAACAAATACAACATGATTGAATGAATGAATTAATTCTTTATTGCACTTTGTACACTGGCTAGCTTAATGCCATGTTAACAGACTGATTATCAAAGAGGATGATAACAAATACAACATGATTGAATGAATGAATTAATTCTTTATTGCACTTTGTACACTGGCTAGCTTAATGCCATGAGGCATTTTCTTCCAGCTAACCAGCGGTATTGATGTTAAGCAAAAACTTTTGCAGGTAGTACCTATATAAACAAAACAGAAGAAAATGGATAAATAAATGTATACATGTATACAATATTATAATTAAATAAATACATATGTTATATATATAACATAAAACAAACACATATGTAACATAAATATACATACATACATAATTACTTATATACATACGTATAAATATATAACAATGACAAAGATAGTAATAAAAATGTATACACACGGCAAAGTTAATTATAAATACAAACTGTCAAATCACGAACCCTCTGCCTCCTTTTTTTCGAATAAATAGTGGTGTAATTTGGATTAGAGTTGACAAAATATAAAAACCACATAGTAAATTAATTCCAATTTGAATAGGTTATATGCGCTTATGTGGAGTACAAAGTTATTTATATTAAAGTATCATAAACAAAACGGTTTTACGCTGTAACAGTAAAATGTTAGAGTAAACATTAACAGCTTAAATTATAATTTGCTAAAGATAATAACAAATTTATGAAACGTTTCATGAAAGAGCGTCATGTCGTGAACGTAATAGCTAAGCGTACTGCATAATGACAAAGATAATGACTTCAAGAGGCGGAAGAAGCAATTACAACCCGAGCCGTTTGCAATCACGGCGAGAAAACAACACAACTCTGAGACAATTCCGAGATTATATTCAAACAGAATGTTATTGTGGCGAGTACCTATTTCATCTTGAATAGAAAGGGAATTCTTATTTCATATTTTGTCCTTCGAGGTAGTGAGTGAAACAACCTGTGAACTATGAGAAACTCGTTTATGTTTTTGCCGTACGCTCTCTACGTATTTCGCGGAATCATAATATAACAATGATTTGACACCAATTTACTTTATGTGACATCTGTCACATTCGTAAAATTTGCTGAACTCATTGTAATGAACAATATTAATTTACGCCTGACTAAGAGTGTGAGGAGTAATCTACTTAAAGCAATGTATTCTCGTAAAACGAAATCGAGTTAAGTCTCGAAGTAATTTGTATTATTTCGCTTCATGTTCTGCTTAATTATTCGCTACATCTAGACAGGCAGGTGCGACGAATCTGTATTTATTTGCATTAAAAATAAATTTGCCAAGAGACTTGCGTAATTCAGGATTATGGACCGACAGCTGCGTCAGACAAATTCAAATTTGCGGATTATATCTTAATATCACCATTAACTTGATTAATAAAGTGAACACATAACGCTATTACGTAGCTGAAGATATATTGTGTTTTTGAATATACCTAAGTTAAAATAAGTAATAAGTTATCTATAGAAATAAAAATCAATCGCTGAATGTATGTAAGTACGTCGCTTAAGAACGACTTCACCTCATAACATCAGACTGTAAGAAACCCACTGCAGGATCATAGGCTTCCTCCCGGAGAAAGGTATTGGCATAATCATCATACCCGTCAGCGACTTATTGGCGATTTCAAACAACTCTGATAAATTCAGTTCCGTATTTTCCCACATACTGTGGCACTGCAAGGACTTTTCACAGATTCAGGTTTCTTCTCGATTTTTTTGTTCACTGTCAAGCCGATAGTGTTACCAATTTAAATGAGTATTAATATGCGAAATCCGAAAAATTCCTTGGTACATATCGGGGTTGAAAACTGCGGACATCGGATTGATATTTCACTGGTCAAACCACTATGTTTATAAATATCAGGACAAGGTTTGTATGAAATAAAATGTTTTAATGTTACGAAAAACCGAAAAGTTGGGTTAGAAGATGCATCATATAAAAAAGTGAGCGTGAAAGTGAGACAGAAAACAGTAGTAAATCTTCAAATATATTAGATTGACGTTCAGTTATTCTGTTGTCCTTCTATTTCATTACATGGTAGGTAGTACTACAAACGACAAATTTGTTCTCATTTTCTTTATTAGTACAACCATTGCAAGCCCGCGGTGAGCAGTCAGTGTGAAATAAATATAACATTTACAAACGACAAATTTGTTCTCATTTTCTTTATTAGTACAACCATTGCAAGCCCGCGGTGAGCAGTCAGTGTGAAATAAATATAACATTTAGTATTCAATAAATATATTTGCTGTACTTAGTTTATCAGAGGATGTCACCCTTAAACAATGTCTAAATAGATTATATCCGTAAAAGGAATATTTGACTTCTGTGAAATTTTCTTATGATGTATATTTCCACTTTGATCCGAATTATAATTTTTGCAATAAAACATACAATTTCATATATATTTACGCTTATAATATCTTCATAAAATGGCCATGAAAAAAAATTAACCAAATTATATACGTGATAATGATCGTGTTGTAAATACATTACAGGTATTTATTTCTGTGTAAATATTTTTAATTTTAATTTTCCATGTGTGAATGTAATTAAAATGTATTATGTGTGTTATATGTAAGTATATACTGCTTACTTACTATATTGAAACTGTGATATTCTTTGAAAAAATCTATCGATAATCCCCTAAAGGTTACTCATTTACTACCTTCCGCATCATTTACTTCCGTCTGGTAAAAGATAGACAAATGACATGTTTGCGGAATTTATTTCCTATTCCTTTCAGAATTGATGTTATTTTATTATATAGCTATTTAGCTTAGATATAAATTTTTCATCATCATTTTCGTCACGCTGTAAGAGATCCTTGGTAGGTGGTAGAGCCACGCTGAAGCTGTTACTGGTTTCAGCATGAATGGGTTCGTTCGTCCGGGGTACTACCACCCTCTCACATAAACACCGACGTGAAGTAATAGTGCTTGCATTGTTGCGTTTCGTTCGGTCTGTGAGAGCGCCGGGGCCCACCTTCCTTTCCCTCTCCCCTTCCTCCTCACCCCAAACACAGGCTAGGGAATTTCGACTCCCCTGGTGTTGTAAGTGTCTACGGACGGTGGTGATCACTTAACATCAGGTTACCCACCTGTTTGTTTGCCTCCTATAATATAAAAAAAACCCACTGCAGGGCTATAGGGCACCCAACGAAGGAAGGCATGAGCATAATCACCACACTAGCTCACGACGTATTGGCGATTCCAAACTCTAAGAAATCCATATATCCACTATATACATATAGAACTACAAGAACATTTCTCAGGTTCAGGTTTCTACACGATGTATTCCTTCACCTTCAACCGATAGTGTTACCAATTCAAATTAGTAAATATACGCGAATTCCTAAAAAATCGTAGGTACATTTCGGGGTACGAACCTTCTGACATCGAAATGATATTCCACAGGTCAAACCACTAGACCACCGCAATTTATATTTCGACTTATAATAATTTTTGCACATACATAACTAGCAACCCACCCCGGCTTCGCACAGGTGCGACGTCCTAACATTCTATTTAATATTTTAAACGCTTAATCGATTTATCCAGGTGAATATAGATAGAATAGAATTTATAAATACTTCACAAGGTTCCTCAAATAAACAACTTTTTATTACGCGTGATTTTTAATCCATAATATACTTCTTCATCAAAAAACATTCAATTACATTACATTTCCAACTGACGTTGTAAGATGAACACAGTTTTAATCAAAATAGTTTAACCAATGTATGCAAATGAAAATATTGTTTGCGATTTCTTATAATATAAATATACGTAAAGAAATTTACTAGATTATAGTAAAATGCTTATCAAGATCTTAAGACCATTCCGATACAGACACGAATATCGACTTTGTTTTGACGTTATTTATTAAAAATATTGATCATAAACTAATTCTCACAAGACCTTCAGGGTAATAAAGTGTTTACTACTAACAGAACATATACAATTCAATTATATTACGAATTTCTTATAGCATGCAGACCTGTATATACTGATTGAATCACTAACAACTTCATTGTAACCGAATTGTATTAAGCGCTGTTGTAATATCCTATTACTTTCCTTTGGCGCTAAAAGGGTTCCGAAAAAAGGATTTCACGCTCCTCCAAATATAAGAAAGAAAGTGCGTGAGAAAGAAACAAGGTGCAAACCCTTACGCCACAATGGATAATACACGTAATAAGTTACAGGTTTTATTCCGTTGTCTTTATAGTATTGGGTTTTAACTGCGGTTGTTAATATTTATGTTGTCAGCAGATATGGAGAACGATATACACGGAGTAATAATAATATTATTAGCAATTATTAATCAAAAATAATAATAACGTTTTAACCTCAATTAGCCGATTCACCAACACACTCCTGACCACATCTATATACCATACTCGATAGCCAATGTACGGTCTGCCGACAACTTCGACCAATTGCGTATCAAGTCAATAGTACGGACGGTTCTAATACAGTCTCTGCTAACAATATTATGTAAAACTAGCTATTGACCACAGCTTCACCCGTGTTAATGTATATTAGACCTATCCCTTGGGCTCACTACTTTTTTTGGTTGATAGGTACTATATGTCCTATTCTGTACTCCCGATAAAATGTATGTAAAATTTCATGATAATCAGTTCAGCAGTTAGGACGTGAAAGCTTCACAAACAAACACATATTCACATTTATAATATTACTAAAGATTTATTTCATCTTATTCAGACATGAGAAGTACTGTTTAGAAACCTTGTAGATCTCGCTTTCGGTGAAGAAAAAGATCATATCAAATTGATGCATAGTGGTGGAGCCTTTGCTATTGCTCGGTTGCCTAGCTAGCACTTAAAGTTGAAAATCTGTTGCTAAGAACCTATCGGTGTATTCAGGCAGCTGCATTTGAGAACCAGTCCTCTCTATGCCTAGCTTGTTTGACCATTTTAGACCATATCATCACTTAACAGATGAGATTGTGGTCAAAAGCTAAAACCTACAAAGAAAGAACAAAGTTATGCCGTGACGCACCAGTATGAGTGTATTTTCTACCGTACTTAAACCTTAAAGGCGAAGGTCTGCTCTCTATAAATTTTATACTGTATTTTTAAAATCGTTCAGTTAAGAGACAAACAGAGAAATTATATAAATAAAGAAAAATAAGACAACACGCCAACAATTCAACGGTAGCGATTGCGGTCTTTATCTAAAGAGGTCCTTGTAAATTGGTCTATCCCCTTTGCTTTCATTTTTCGCTTACCTTTGTGTACACTTTCGTCGAGCCATTGCTTTGAATTAATTTCACGCCAGGGTGATCATTTGTTTCTCTTTTGTTTTCAACTCGAAACCTCTTTGGACACTGCTCAAGATATATTTGAGCCGTTAGCATATTTAGACAACTTTGAAGTTGATTATTTATTAGTTTTTTCTCAATAAAACCGGCTACAATTTCTGATTTTAATTAAATTGAAATTTATATTTTAATAATAAAACTAATTGTGGTACTCCTACTTCAAAGGTGCAACATTGTATTTGTATACAAAACACGAGGTTAGTAAAACATGCTACTAGGAGTTTTTGGAAAGATCTCAGTCTGTCATATAGTGAATCATAACTTCAGAATTGGCAGTATGGATTAATTCCTTCGCCTGTCCTATTGGACGAATATTATTACTACTACTTACTACGTTACCATGGCAACGTATATAATAATAACGTAATCGCTCAAAAGCAAAAAAAGTGCCCGATTTTGAAACATTCTTCATTTGTGCTCTGCTTCTATTGGTCTTAGCGTGATGATATATAGCCTATATCCTTCCTCGATAAATGAGCTATCTAAAACCGAAAGACTTTCTCAAATCGGACTGGTAGTTCCTGAGATCATAGCGTTCAACCAAACAAACAAACAAACTCTTCAGCCTTATATATTAGTATAGACTAGCTTCTGCCTGCGACATCATCCGCTTGGAATAATAACTTTAGACTAACGCTAACATGCAGCGGAAGCTCTCAAAAGAAAAAAAAACACCCCGATAATGAAACATTATTCAATGGTGCTCCGTTTCTATTGCTCTTAACGTGATCATAGCCTTCCTCGATAAATAACTTATCTAACACTGAAAGAGTTTTTTTTTATATCATAGGAGGCAAACGAACAGGTGGGTCACCTGATGTAAGTGATCATCACCGTCCATGGACACTTGCAACACCAGGGGAGTCACAAGTGCGTTGCCAGCCTGTATTGGGGGGGAAGGAGGGGAAGGGGAAAGTGGAAAGGGAGGGAAGGTGGGTCTCCGGCGTTCTCACTGACCGAACGAAACGCAACAATACAAGCACTGTTACTTCACGTCCGTTTTCTGTGAGAGGGTGGTACTACCCCGGGCGAGTCGACCCATTCATGCTGAAACCAGTAATAGCTTCAGCGTGTAGAGTTTTTCAAATAGGACCAGTAGTCCCTGAGATTAGTGCGTTAAACCAAACAAACAAACCCTCCGGCTTTATAATATTAGTATAGATTATAATTAGAGTGATGAATAAGGTTTGGATTTTATTAATAACATTTTCACACAACTGTATAGCTAAAGTTATATGATACTTACATAAAACTATAAAACTCATCTACGTTAAGATAATAATTTCATCCTAAATATTATATATACCAGCAAAATGTTAAGTTTTACCAATACCAAGTATTATTTGATATAGTGAACCTAGAAACAATCACAGAATTTTCCAGCAAAAAGGTAACTTTAATTTCTAAATTCGGCTTGACTTTATCTAAATTCCTATTTCATATGATAGATGTGTCATGTCAGTTTGTATGTGGAACGGGAATAAAATTTTTACATATGCAACAGATCTATTTCTGTTGGAACTAACGCAAAAGCTTTTAAGCGGTCGATTTTATAACTGGAAAATTAACTGATTTTGGTTATTTTTAACTGGGAACGTTTCGACTTTGTTCGTTGAGTTTTTATTCAAAAGAGTAACAAATTTGCTTGACTAAAATTTTGTTAAATGTAACACCAACAACGCCATTACCGTAATGGAAAACAGTGGGCTTTCACGTTTCTATATTTTTGTATCGTACAGTTTTTACCAATACCGCAGTGCAGTTCCAGGCATAGAGATCTGAAAACTTCTTTATTTGAATACGTGCATTAGTTCTATCTGAGAAGTTTCAATAATTTATATACAACTCAATAATTACAGTTTTAACTAAAGAATAAATCATATTCAAGTTTTCGTTTTCAAATATTTCTTACAACACTTATATTTCTGATTCTTAAATTAATTAATTCTTATTAATGAATGAATGTATTTGCTAATTCTTAATGTAAATAAATGTCATTTATATAAAAACCACTTTTATATCAAAAATATTACAGCACATATTACTTTAGTAGATTATACAGTAATATGGATAGCTTTTAAATTAATAACAATGATTTACATTGGGAATTACCAAGTTCATCGCTCTTTACACATGAAAATTAATTTATATGATAAACAACTATATTCTATCCGCGGCTACGCTGGCGTTAATGAAGATTTGACCTATTTCTTCGGTACAGTATTTTTAACAGGTATTAATACAAATTATAGAAGTTTACCAACGAATAAACTGGTTACGGTGATATTTATGACGTACAAATAAATGTTCAACAATCACTTCCCAAACTAAAGTGCATAAACATACAGTAGACCGTTGTCCGTTGGGTTTCCAATCAGTAGTGCATTCGGCATGGCAGCGGTACTAATAGGCTTGTTGTCTCCACATCGGGGTTTACTCGAGATTTACGAGTAAATTTAACGCAGCAATTTGCATAGCAGTAAATAACAGTTGCGTCGGTATTGTGCCGCTTATTTAGACGTTATAAACAGATTAAGCCCTCAATAACTTCGCCCGCCATACGTAAAATATCTGGATATAAAGCTCACAATAATATACCTAAGAAAATAACTGCTAACAATTTCATTTTCATATGTAACTCGATTTATTTATTAAAGGTTACAATGTGCAATACTTGACGTTACTGCTATGGAAATGAGAATTAAGTTATTTAGTTTAAATAAATTTTATTGATAAATAACTTCAGATAACGGGGTAAACTTCTGGTTCATTTATTTGCAGTGGAGGCATATCTATAGGTACATGAAGTTACATTTTTATTTTAATTCTAACGTTTAAGAATAGTTAATGTTCGTGACCAAACGCCTTATAATCTACAATAATTTTTGCTGTCAATCTATAATATAAGGCGATGAGGACTAGTAAATCGTAAAATCAAATAATAAAGTGTACCGTAATTTAGCGATTGAGAGTTCTATTCTTCAATCATTTTCTGTAAACGAATATATATCATAATAAAACCGTAGTATTGAGATACTGACTTATACAAAGAAAAAAACCGAAAACAAGTCATCAGCCGACTACAAGGGTGTTACGCCAGCTACACTTAAGATCTACCGTCTAGCCATAGTGTGTTACCATGGTAAACGTCAATTAACTTTTGGTGAAATTGTAGCCAAAACAAATCTCATTGATGAATATTAAAGTGAACATTACTTTCCACTCCCGCCTGGAAATGATTGGCTTGCCTGATAAAACGTCACAGCGGCCAATTAATTTCTGGCGGAAGTGGAAAGTAACATCAAATCTAAATATCTGTGATAATATTGCGATAAAATTTGTAACTATTTGAATTATGTAACTTGAGATTAGGGTTTGTTAAAAGAAATTTTTGGACTCCGAATGACATATAAAACATGAAGTCTTTAAAAAGGTCTTATAGAAGTGTGTAAAACTTAGATAATCAGATCAATAGGTGAGACTTAAAATCAACTACTAACAAATTTTATAACCCGTTGTTATGAAGTTGGAAGAAGCGTAGAATATTAATGTGTATAAAAGTTTTAAGTTAGTATATATTTGATGTCGTCCTAGATGCATAAACGGTATGCTTAAGTTTATAATGCTCTTTAACAGTAATGAGAGACTGTATTAAAATAAATTAACTAGAAGTTTTCAGAACCATAAAACGAACTTTACACCGCATTCAATAATTTTATGATCATGTTAAAATTAGTTTTAAAATGGGTCTTTTGCGAGTAATAAAACAATGGACGTAGAAAGTTGGTTTCGGTAATGAATATTGAATATGATCTTTTGGATTCCATTACAATATAGTTTGATATTAGATAACTGTCTATTTCAGAACCCCATCACGAGACACTTCGGATACAATTGAGTTCATGTATTTTGCTGGAATATGCATATTAGCAAGGTCAGCATTATGAGGGTCTTAACTGATAAATAAGTTTAATACAGGAATCAAATTTCTTATTTTGTTAACAAATAAACAACAACATAACATGACACATAAACAATAACAAACAACATAAACAAATTTTATTAATAAAATAACAGTTACACAGAATCTTTCAAGGAAATTAATTACTCTAGATTGCTTGATCTAAGCAACTCCAAATTGTTAACGTGTATTTGATTAAAATAAACAAAAGAATGACCCCAAAACAGTAACGGGTAATTTGAAACTTAATAAGATGGTATAAAAAGAATAATTGTTTGCAGAATTCATGGGGAATGAAAATGCAGATTATATGTTTGCTTTGCGCTGTGCGATTTAATAGCGGCGGGGTAATAAACTAGGGTTCCAAGTCTAGAAGTTTCTATCGTGATTTTATTTTCATTACAGTATATAGTTTCGACATTATTACGTACTTCTTTACCTCAAGTACAAATTGTAAAAAATACATTTAGAATCTTAATTCGTGGTAAAAGTGCTACGTTAACTTGTTTAAACAATACGGCCTTTAATTTATGAACATGAGTGTTTACAGGTAAGGGGTCGTCCATTATTACGTGAGGTGCTTTTGAGGATTTTTAGAACCCCGACCGTACCCGAGGGATGTCGTGAGATTTATTTCGAAGCTCCCCTATTCTCACGCGATATCTTTCAAAATTTGTATTTAGTACATAAATGCGTTGAATTAAAAAAAAACACAATTTGTCTTATTATTTTTATTTTAACTTTTTTACTATTAACGCTTAGTTATAATTACTAGTGGGCGCCCAGTGATCGACATTCGACCATAATTCATTGATTTTTTAAAGTTTCACCTTTTCATCATGTAGTTTCAATTTTTCAACTAGTTTTCATCATGGCTACTCAGTTATTTGCCACTTTTTTAATTGTATAATCATTAAATAAGTCTGTCTAAATGAAAATTGAAATTAATTATAAATTTGAAATAAAAAACAGACGTTCAATATTTTTAACATGACTGACGTTGCATGCCTTACATGCCCTTTGAAATCAACTGGTCAAATTATAGGTCAATTTTATAATAATATAATATGTAAATTCATAATTTAAATAATTATCTTTAATAAATATAATAATATAATGAAATAAAGATATAAAATAATAAATTTAATAAATATTTACATAATAAAAATATTTATATAAGTCCGTTCCCACCGCCGCCGCCAGAATGCGGCGCTGCTCGCCCCACGCAGCACACTCGGATAGAGTGTGCTGCGCGGTATCTTCGACAGCGCCGCACTCGTGGCAGGCGGGGGGCCACTCCCTGC
>MU160464.1:0-10698 GCA_015888305.1 Antheraea pernyi | reverse complement strand
TGGGCGGACGGCGTCCACTGTGAACCGCCCGAACCGCTCGTCCGCCAGGTCCTGCTGCCACCTTTCGCCGGCGTCCCCCCTGAGACGCCGTCTCTCCGCCTCTACCTCCCTGGGAGCCGGAGGCTCCCCCCTTCATTTCCTCGCTGCCGTGAACTCGTACACGGCAGCCAGAACTCCTGCCTCCAGCTCCCAGGGCAGGGAGCCGGCGAGCACAAAGGCAGCCGCTGAGGAAACCGTCAATGCCACCGTGCGCTGCGCGCTTCGTAGAGCGCGCACGTTGGCGGCACCGAGGGCGTCGGCCTAGACCGGTGCCCCGTAGGCGGCCATCTAGGTGACAGGACTGCTTTCACTTTATGTCACTTTGCTTCACGTTGTCATAAGAGTAAAGCCATATTTCCAAAGTCAATGTCAATATTTTAATGCTTAGTATTTCTTTATGGTGAACTCAGTTCAAATGGTGATTGAAAATTAAAAAAATGAGCGAAAATATACTTTGTAAAATCAAAAGAAAAAAAGAAAATTTGTTTGGTCATGAAAGTAATCCATGACTTAGATCTCCGCGGTTACAATGATGCAGTTCAACTTGATGTAGCAATTGTACTTAGTACAGTTGATGATGAATTATGAACAAAAATGAATTTCAAAAGTTAATGGTAGTATTAAAACATCTTTGTTTTGGATTCATCATTTGATTCTATTATTTATCCATTATTTTTCCAAATGATAAATACCGTAATACCACCCAGAAATACCGCGCACCTATGGTGTCCTGTAAAATTAATTGAAAATTATGTCATGAGTTGCGATATTTTTTTTTATTTTCGTAAAGTTATGTTTACTTCGAATTTGAGACCCTTACCACCTTATGTAACCGCCTGTTTTTTGTTTGAAATGTATAATTAATTTTAATTTTAATTTTAATTTTAATTTACACGTCGATTTTTTTGTTATGTTTAGATAATTAAAAAAAATAAATGGCAAATAAATGAGTAGGCATGATGAAAACCTTTGATTATAGAGGTTATATCTTTTGATAAATGAACCTTAATCAAATTCAATCTTTAAAAATTCAATGAACTATGGTCGAATGTCGACCACTGGGCGCCCACTAGTTAGGATAATTAGGCCAATTTATTAATGTTATAGATTAACTTTTGCTTGCGGCTTTGCTTGGGTTAATTTAGATTTAACCTGTCCCTCGAGAAAAGTACATTTTTCCTGAATCTAAAGTAGGTACCCTATGTCCATCATGATGGTCGCTTGAGTATTTAAACCGTGAAAGCGGAACAAACAAACAAACTCACGTTCGTATTTCAAATCAAATCTAATAAAAATATTTTTAATCAGTTTAGGCCCTTATATAGCGCTTATGAACGTCAGAACTACCACCAGTTCGGAAAACAACTCAATCATCGAGAAGAACCGGCAAGAAACTTGATCGGGTACATTTTTTTAACATATATATTTCCAATACATTATACGTTAAGTTTTTAGTGGATGCACAGAGAGGAGTCAATTCTAGACATCACCAACGTTCACGTATTGTGGGTTTTAAAGTGGCGCTTAAACTTACTTAAATCGGTAATATGCTTTTGGACTTTATTAAAGCCTAACACTATTATCTAAGATACTATTACTAGTTTTACTAAGTTTAAAACATGGGACGACCAGTTTGTTACTGTTTCTAGGATTTGATCATGCCGATCTTTTACAAAATGCTGTTTATCAAAGTTTTTGCGGATATATATTAAATTATCAAGAACGTATTGGAAGAGTAGAGTTAAGATACCAAATTCCTAAAACTTCAATTTATAACACTATTGGCTAACCCGCGCAACTTCGTCTGCGTAAAATTAGTTACTACCAGTTTCTATTTTATTTCCAAACTCCAAAAATCTTAACCGATTGCAGCGACACCAACATTTTAAATTGTGAAACCAAACAGTTCAGCGACCCATTCAAACACATAATGTCTTCTCAGTACCCTCTTGATAGCTTCTATGCCACTCACGACCACGCCTCACTTACTATTACTCTCATAGGCCCAGCGGAAGCATTATTTTCTGACCAACTTCATCAATTAATATGTTGTACAGAGTGAACTTTGTTTCCATGAAATATCCATTTCAATTTGCTATTTGTTTTTATAAGTGGACTTTATTGTGAAGCTAAAGGTTATGAATATTTTTGCTACAAACTTTATTCCTTTGTTTAAAACCTGGTAGAGCCACGCTGAAGTTATTATTGGTTTCAGCATGAATGGGTTGGCTCGCCCGGGGTAGTACTACCTTTAATTATATTTATTGTGATTAATTATTTAAAATATAAATATTTGCCAAAATAATAAGTATTATTACTGAGAGATAATACACCTTTCTACTTTTTTCTACTTCTACATTTCAGATATAATTTTCAAAATCAGATCAGTAAGACCAGGGATTACTACCCCGAACACCCAAACTTTACCTGTCTTTACAATATTAGTATAGATATAGTATTGAAGGGCAACTGCAAACGCCTAAACTAATTATTCTAATCATAAATTTACAACATTGCACCCAACAATTCCAATACTCATTAGTATTTGGAAAACAATTTTTTAGCAAATATCGAAACAACACATGTACTGACAAAACTCTATTAGATACTTTATTTTCTATATCGCAATATAATAGTGTGTAAGTTTATGTTTTCTAAAAAAATCTTCTGACCTTGATTTTGGAATCACTTATTATTAAGCAACGCCGTAATAGGTAATTTTTTGAAAACAAAAATTAAGTTGACTTAATTTTGGTCATTGTGCTTCATATTTTGTTACTACTCGGTGTTAGGTTAGACGCCGGCAATATTTATACAGAACAATCATTAGTCATTTTTGGTTCTAAATCAATAAAAAAATATATGTATAATATTTTTCTTAATTATCTCGAGAAAAGCATAACTGATTTTCACTCAACATCAGATGATTTACACAAAAAGCGCGATGAATCATCGTTTTCAATGTACGCCACCGCGCAGTCAGGCCCGCGTCCTGCATCTCCACCCGCGCCCCGCTTCCCATTGTTCGACCATGCGGCACTGCGACGATAACCAGTTACGTAATGATTAACCTTGAAAAGATCCCATTTAATTCTGTTCATTGAACCTAGGTGTGATTTTTTAACGTTTAAAAGTATCATTCCCATAGTTTTAAAAACATATTTTATCTAAGGTTTTCTTTGTTGTGTTTTAGTATTCGTTTTAAAATTATTATTTTATATGTTAAACGTGACCATGAACTACTCCATTGTTGAAGGATGTTAACATTTAAAGAATCACCTGGCATATGTCAGAAATATGAATATGAGAAGTTGTATATCAAAAATGTGCATTAGTTTGCATTTTTAGCTAAGTTGTCTGCAAAACACAAATGTGATCAAAATCCATCAAGAATTTCATATACTACAAAGTTTTGACTTTTGTCATTTATACACATTTATTACATGTATAAAGATTTCAAATAATAATTTTAGAATTGTTTTTCTCGTTAAACTCATTAAGAGTTGAATATAAGAAAATGACCGCCAAATTGATCAAAAGTATAATAACAAACAAACTACATACATTTATACCCAAAATTTATACATTTCAATTATGTTCAGAATAAGGCTGTTAGGCGTCACTTATTCCTCTTGTAATTTAGTAAAAACGTCTTGTTCAATGTAATACATGTACACAGCACAATATTACAAAATCACATTGTCAAAAAATACAAAAAAAAAAATCCTAATCACCTACAGATATAAAATATACTTTACGACCTAATCACAAACCTACCAAACATTCAATAAAATCGGTCAAGCCGTTTTGGAGGAGATCGAACACAAACACCGTGACACGTGATTTTTATATATTAGAATAAAGATAACAATGTGCATGAAATGCTTAATGTAACTAAAGTATTTAAGTTGATAATTATTAATACTGTATCCGTCTAAATAGCTTTAAAATTGTGTGTCTTTTTTTTAGAAAATATAATGAGTATAGTAGTTTATTTACCCTTAAAAAATGCCTTCACGAACTTCTTTGTAGATCGATAAAAGGGGATTATCCCAACATACACTGTTTTGTCATATCTCAAAAGGATTAGGCAGCGTTGATAGCCAGGCTTGACTTTTTCCGACATATCCACCGATTATCGTTATATTTAATCCCAACCCAATACGTCTAAATAGTTTTAGAATTGTATATCACCTTTTTTTAAAACATATAATGAGTATAGTGGGCTATCGTTAAAAGATAAATATATACTCTAAAGGATTTTTTTCTAGACCTATATTCTCTCTGTTGTTTCATTATTTAAACCTGGCTAAAAAGAAAAAGAAAAACGTATCATGTCATTGTCATTATATTAAGTCGTCAATACATTTTGCAATGGACGTCACTTTCTTTTATTTGAAACTATACATACAAAAGTCAACCTTATTACATTTACCCAACATACATTGTGATATCTCAAAAGGATTAGGCAGCGTTTTCGATGAAAACTCTCGGGCGGCTTAACTTTTTCCGACTTGTCCAACAATTATCGTTATATTTCTACCAATCTATACAAAACATTGACAAATTTATATACTAAAACGTTCCTCATGAACTACTTTATCCACTGATGAAAACTGTATGAAGATCCGTTCAGTAGTTTTTGAGTTTATCGCGAACAGACAGACAGACAGACGCGGCAGGGGACTTAGTTTTATACTATGTAACTACTATAACTATGTAACTATGTAATGAAGTCAGGATGCGAATTTTGGTATATAGGAATGCGTGGGATAAGTTAACCGTATACTATAGCGAGCGGAGCTAGTTTACGATAATTCAGTTGTTTATACCTCTATGTAAAATATATTATTAGTAGCTATATTGATTAAAGTTTCCAATAAAATTCAAAGCTGCGAAATAACAATAAAAACGAATGATGGTGACACAAACCCTGATTATTTACACAAAGCGGACATACTTGAACTTTCGATTCACCTTCAAAATGAGCCGAAACCATTGATTTACAGCGTCATGGTTCACCAACGACCCCCATTGTTACTGCAGGAACCTTTAAAAGTTCAACAATTGACATTTGCGATGTCACTATTCTGACGGCTATTCAAAGGTTTTTGATTGAGCCATCAACTGTACGAGATTACGGATGATTGATTGCTCATTAATGTTCTCTAAGAGACAGCTTCTGTTGAATATAACAGGTATTCCAGTTTTCACAACAAACAGAGTAAGTTCTATTTACGCATAATTAATTTTGAATGAATATCTTTATATATATATAATTCATCTGCCCGTGTGTATGGCACTGAACTTCTCCTAAACGGCTAGAAATATTTGGATTAAAAGTTTTGGGTATTCAGGTCGATTATATCCGGTAGGTGGCACTGCGATTGACTTTTAGGATTTTTTTATAATCAAGGCACGACAACGTTCGCAGTGTCCGCTAGGTAAGTGAAATACTGCTGACTGACTCATCACGATATCCCCGAAAATACAGTGGATTTCGGTTATAACGGAACGCCGAGTTATAACGAGAGAGACCACTTTAATGAAGTCGCTACATCCAAAATAGCAGAAAGTCCTGTACATATATTTATATATTTATCGATCTATGTAATTATGTTATACGCCGATGCTATTGAGAAAATGTATTATAGTGCATTGTTTAAGTTTAGCTTTTTCTACACGTTGTAATGTGTATTCCATTTTCATAGTTTCTTTATATGATTGTTGCCTTTACCGAATAAACAGTACGTTTTTTAACGTTGTCATAGTGTATTATTTGTACAACTTTGTACACGTGCTAAGTAGTCCTACGTAGAAACAAACCACGCATATGTAACCATCTGTAAATGTAAACAAAGGATGAGGAAGCTTAATAGTTGTATAAATGAGTCCTTGTGCCTTTGCCGACTAGTCGCCATATGCGTATTGAATTAAAAATCTGTAGCAAATAGTAAATAGTTCATAATAACAAGTCGCTATGCCCGATATAGACGCTATATCCGAAGTTTTTTTTTATTATAGCACGGCAAATTGAATGAGCTACGCCTGATGGTAAGTCCAGTACAATCCAAAATCAATGGCGACCACCGTGAGACAAACTATCCATCGCCGTTGTCATTCCGGCCTGCATAAGTGTCTCTTCCACGTTGCGTTGCCATGTCATGGCAAGAAAGGAACACACTGGCCGAAACAAGCCGTTGCGATCTTTTTAGTTCGTGCCCAGATACAATTTAAGTTGCTATTGCCGAATGAATTATCTACGAAAATATGCTTTAAATTCAAGGGACACAAGTCTGACGTCACTAGAACTAAAAAGTCGTTACTGCCGAGGACGTTATGGAGTTCGTTGTATATGTCCGATTGATTTGAAATTCTATAGTTATTGATTTTGCGACATAGACGCTCACTAAAAATGGATTTTATGTAAATCCTATCCAAAATAATGTTTCGAGTTACCGTCACATATTCTCTTATATACACCTTCATCTGTTTACACAAAAGAACTACACTATCCGTTACTATGGTGACAATTAATATAATATATGTCAGAGTAGATATGTCGAGCCTGTAGAGCAGAGAGCACACGGATGGCATTAGCCTCCATTTGTATGTATTTTCACAACACAACTGACACTATGAAATGAAACGACGACTTCTTCGATTTTTGTTCTTTTGTTAATAATGATTTTACAATAATCACAGAAACAACGCTCTCAGAGACAATAATTATCACTTAGCGACAATAACGATAGATCTCACGATCTCAGAAACAATAATGAATAATGAATCTTTCACAAGCTCGTACAAGCACTTGTAAAGGTATCGCCTTCCTTCACCTTCCGATAACCCAAGTGAAGGAAGTCCTAGTTTAATGAAGTATTTAATCTACGATTTTGTACATAGTTTCAATGTATGTTAATTATAACCACAAATAAATAACGATTTTAACATCATACATTGAATTAATTACGTTGTCAATAATTATCTTAAATAATTCACTGTTGTAACAACCGGAGTACTTTACAAATCCTTATTTGCTTAAAACCCCTTTTCGATAGACCAATTATTCTAGTAATTATAAAGTAATACTAATAAAATTGTACAATGCCAATTTGTTTTAATTACATTGTTATTCATTTTAAATAGCAACTTTACTATTCTATCTCGACTGCACATAGAATGGATTTCCGGTTTTAATAAATAACAAAAGTTGCAAATGTTACTTAAATCTAGAATAATTCTATTACAATTTCACATGTTCGATTCTAATTATCGTGACACTAATTTAGGTCTCCTTTAAATCAAGAATCAAATCAAGTTAGAAATGTTATAGTACGACGCCACTATTTCTTAAGATGGTGTCTCGCGTCGTGTGGCGTGACACTGGCTTATTTAGTGACTTCTATCAGTGCTTATATGAATAAACATGTGGAATGCTTAGAAGTTATGAACAGTTTAATCTAATCTAAATTACTCAATAATTTGAATAAACCACATTAACAATAATTAAATAGAAGTGCATTAACAACACATTGCCCATATTGATTAACATAGAAAATAATAGATGGCGGTGTTAGCAAACACCTTTGATAATTCGAATCTTTGTATGATTCTGTAATAAAAATATGCGTTACTATTTATGTGTTAATTTCGACTGCTGAATGCTCCGACTGCTGGATGCTCCTTATGACGTTACCATGGTAACGTAATATGTTTCTATCAGAAACATTTTTCAAAGTTTTTTATAACTTAGTGTTTTCTGTATATACGCGACTTATTATTTTCGTAACGATTGGAATTATTTAGCGAAGTAGATGTTGGAGTTAGCACTATGTTACACATCCGTGTAAGATTCAGCATAAATAAAAATATGCTCGTGAACTACACCGAAATTTAAAAAGTAACCGTTGATTATTCTGTAACGATAAATTCTTATCGTGACAGAACTCAGCGCACGCTTTTAATAAAAGTGACTCGAGTTTGTTATGGACGATAAAAGATATAAGGTTCGTAACCCAAAAGTTTTAAAATCCTTCAGCAATAGCTACTAAATTTAAGATAGCAATGGTTATGTCCTGTTCGGGATGAAGTTAAGAAACAAAATAAAGATTTTATGCGCTACATCGGTAATATGGCGGTATAAATTTTAAGAGCACTAAAATTAAAAGTTAAGCATCAGATACAAATATTTTTTAGGTGAGAGGAGTATGTCAGAAAAAAGAATAGTGCGGTCGCAGTTAGCGGTTGGGCGTTCATGACTGTTAACATTTAGTTTGCGGCTGGCTAATTAGCAACGTTGAGTACCGACCGTACCGTTTACATTAGGCTACTTTACAGTATAGTAAAATAAACTTGGAATTTCTTTGTGGTGGTTTTATTTTGTTTTTTTTTTTTATATATATATTATAGGAAGCAAACTAACATGTGGGTCACCTGATGTCATAAACACTTGCAACACCAGGGGAGTCGCAAGTACGTTGCCAGCCTGGGTTTATGTGAGGAAGGGGGAAGAAGAGGAAGGTGAAGGGAGGGGGAGATGGGCATCCGGCGATCTCACTGACCGAACGAAGCGCAACAATGCAAACACTGTTACTTCACGTCGTTTTTCTGTGAGAGGGTGGTACTACCCCAGGCGAGCCGACCCATTCATGCTGAAACCAATAGTAGCTTCAGCGTGGCTCTACCACCTCACTTGTTTTAATTATATGTGGCTTATATTTCAACTAGCTGTCAAGATCTTAATAATAAGAGTGTTTACACTCTAAAAGCCCTGGTGAATTATATTTCGTGCTTTTCTCATATAGAAAGATACATATCTCTTTAAAATAATATTAATAGTGGTATGAAAGGCTAAGATTTTTTAAATGAGACTTCTTATGGCATGATACGTAAAAAATGTTGCTACGTGTATTTGTTGTGTGCATGTATAGGTGTTTGTTTGGCTGTAGTATACAAAAATGAGTAAATATATAGTCATGTATTTAAACTACGGGGTTTCGTATAGGACATAGTTTATGAGCGTATTTTATGTATGCTTTAATACAAATAAGCTAAAGAATAATGATATACTTACGCAATGTTTTTTTATATCTAACTTTGAATATAACTTTCTATGTTATTGTAAATTATTAGATCATAATTAATTACAAAATTAGAATTATAAATTACAGCAAATAGTAAATAAAAATGTTTTGAGTGAATAAATTATTTACCTTACAATAAATTTACACTTGTTCACGGTGTTCTAGTTTAGAAGAAAACACTAAATTAACACGTTCAACTACGATATTATATAATAAACAAATATTTTTAACTGATGTGTTGACACATATCACCTCCACACACGTGCACGCACATATGCTTACACATGAAAGTGGAAGTATTGTATTTTTTCCCATATCGAACTGAAATAGTTTAGAAAAATTATCCGACACAAAATACATATAAGACTTGTCGAGGTATATATGCTTGGTACACATATATCTTTAAATAACTCATATAAGTATGAATATGTAGCTTAGCTTACGTTAGCTCAGATAGGTCGCGAATTACATGTATCAGGCAACAGCCCAAGCCGAGGTGTGCCGTGCAGCCTGGAGCTAGTTGTCCAAATAAAATCGGCTGAGTGCATAAGCGCTCGCCTTAGTAGTCCGGTGAAGCTGTTAAGACCTTGCGAGGTCAATAGCGTAATCAGTTCGAAAAAAAGTGTGTGTGTACTTATGTACACGCGTTAGAACTTATACTTCTAGTAATACAAACAGCAAATACAAAAAAACAAAATGTTGACTATAGATAACTTCAGGGTGTCGGTTTTTCGTGACTCTGTGCGTGTGCATCGTAATAACTTCAGGGTGTCGGTTTTTCGTGACGATATGCCCGCACATCGTAAAAATTTACTCTCATCATTTTTCCCAAACGCGCCAAATAAGTATAACTTAAAAAAAAGGTGTTGTGTTGATTAATGACCGTGGTTAATCTAACTAAAACATGAGTTATCTCTCTGAATGTTAATGTGAGTGTAAAAATAAATTAAATAAATGGCTATTACATAAAATATATTTGTTATGTAAATATGAAAGCTTCCGGTCAAAAAGACACAAGCCAATAATTGTTGGAATGAAAAAGAAGTACCCCAAAACAAGAAAATCCTCTGTTGACTCAGTAATTATGACACAAGCTTCCAACGTCAAAGGGAATCGGTACGAAAGTAAGGTGTTAGGTGTAAAAGTATTTTATATACAGCACGTTTGCTAATGAAGCCCAGTGGGCGGATGTGCTGCTCGTAAATACTAGTCCGTTTCGTTTTTCCGTTTCCGGTTAAGTCTTGCCATTACTTAACCGTTACACGTCTTATTTAAAACGTAGATATACAGATATAATTTGAAGTTGTTCATATGTTTCCAGGTTTTTATTTATAGGCTATAAAAAGGCCTGCATGTTGTTTTGCTTATCGTCTTATCAATATGAAATATGAACGTTCGCCGTCTAACGTAGTTGCTGGTATACTTTTATTTAATTATTATATATATAAGTCTCTTACGCGGTTGGTTCATATTTATCAAGGTGTATTAAGACGTCTGTATTTATCTGTTTATAAGATTTTATATAATACCGATATGATTATCTATAAATAATAGGTCTTTACCTATAAAATTG
>MU160463.1:42110-72574 GCA_015888305.1 Antheraea pernyi | reverse complement strand
GATAGGTTTGAAAAATTGCATCCCATAGTCTACTCATTGAAGAAGGCAATAAGCTATCTAACACCTCGCTATGACTTTTAGGAGTGAAGATATTATTCTACAAAATGTAGGTTAGAAAGTACGCTATGCAAAAATGTCGACGAGTCTTGGGACGCGGCGCGGGGTGTAGGGGGCTGATGATAATTTACCCACAGGATGAGAACCGTGAACACAATAATCCTTACTATACAGAACTTACTAAAGGTTACTTAAAACTTGTTCAATTTTATTTTAAATATCGCGAGTGAATACGCCGACTTCAGTTTACATATTAATTTCATAAGAATAGATAAATTATACATTTTGAAAACAAGTATCGAACGAAGCATTGAAGACATTGTTTATATTTCAAGAGTTTTGTTTCAAATTCTAATAGACTATATTATCGTTCAAAAAGTAATTTTGTTTATTAATTCCACAGAAAACATCACAACGCATAGCTTCAAATAAACGAAAACCGATAGTGGCGGTTATTGTAAAGGCTTCCATTATTTATATCTACACTAATATTATAAAGTTGAAGAGTTTGTTTGCTTGAATGCGTTAATCTCGGAAACTAATGGTCCGATTTTAAAAATGATTTCAGTGTTAGATAGCTTATTTATCAAGGAAGGCTATAGTTTATATATCATCACTCTAAGATAAATACGAGCACCAATGAAGAATGTTTTAAAATCGGGGTTAACGTATTTAAAAATATTTTCAACTTCTAGGTAAATCGCGGGCAGAAGCTAGTTTACTTTATATAACCAGATTATATTACAGTTTGTATGTTTGTTTATCATTTTGAGAATATCTTTACGGTCTGTCGAGATTAATCTTAGTTTACTTAATGAGCATTTTGTAATTAGTCAAGGTCATTTCAGACTTAAATAGTAATGTTAATTTGACTGTAATTAAATGAATAATTATAATGGATAAACCCTAGACATGTTGATTATAATTAGTCTGTATAAACCCCAGACATATAAAACCGGCAGCAAATTCAGTGGCTGTGTATAATAGACTAGCTGACCTGGCCATGCGTTGCTGTTGCTCATTTATTGAAAAATAAATTCAAAATTAAAACATGATGCCATCTATGAGATATCTATAACAGTCCTACCTACAGTATTCTGTCATTAAACTAATTTAAAGCGCCATCTGTTCGACACTGATGAAACTTACAATTAATAACAATAATCAACATTGACAATCAATTAATTTGGAATTTTAAAATATTTAGGCCATTGAACGAAATATACATTATCCCATCTCTCAAGTTGGACCAAGTTATACATAAATGAAGATCGGGTGAGTATTTCGGTGTTCATCGTGGATAAACATAATGACAGTGGATTTCTATATATTTAGATTTCAGTAATGAATATTTTTAAATGATATAGACTTGGTAGTTTAAAGCTTCTTTACTTTTGTGGTAAAGTATATTATCCGTAAATAATAGAACTCTGTTAGTTTGTCTGTTTACGTGCTTGTAAGTTGTAATCCGGAATTCACTTAAATAAATAATGATATTCATTTTAAATCATGTGTTTATTCTCCCATCAGATTTCAATGTCGGTACTCTTACATTATGCTATATGGAGTACAATATAAGGTTTAAAATAAACTGAAGTAATCACATTATTAGAAGTCGTGGTGGTCTAATGGTTTGACCGATGGAATATCAATTCAATGTCCGTAGACCCCGACATGTACCAAGATTTTTTTCGAAATTCGCGTACATTTACTAATTTATATCGGTAACATCATCGGCTGAAGGCGAAGGAAAATATCCTGAGAAAACCTGGAAGTGATAAATGCTCTGAGAAAACATAGAACTGTGGATTTTTCAGAGTTTGAAATCTCCAATACGTCGTGGGCTGGTGCGGTGACTATGCTCAAACTTCCCTAGGGGACAGGCCTATAGTCCTGTAGTGGGCCTCTTACAGGTTGTATTTCCAGTACATTAGATTGCACTTGTATTCGTTATTGTACATATGTTATTGTAAATAACTTAATAATAAAATATTAATAATTATAATGCAATAAACAATGATTGAAAATGAAGGTTCTTTAAGAACTCTGTTCAGGAAATAAACATAGTATCCGAAATGGCCATGCAATGAATATCTATACCTGCTAATACTATGAAGCTGAAAAGTTTGTTTAACGCGCTAATCTCAGGAACCAATGATCCGATTAAAAAAAATCTTTCAGTGTTAGATAACTCATCTATCGTGGAAAGCTGTAGCATGTTTCAAAATGGTTTTTTGTTTTTTTTCTACCCGAACGAAGTCGCGGCCAGAAGCTAGTTTAGATATAAAACGAATTAAGTAAACTTTAAAATGCTTTATTTAACAAAAAAATCTCAACAAAAATCACATAGTTTCCGCGGACAGTGCCGTAGGCATGGCTAGTCTAAGATTTAGTATTTAAATAAATATTATGAATATATATTTACTATTTAATAAGTGAAGTAGGGTAATGGGTTATTTGTATTTACATACATCGTACAAAGTTTGAGAAATATATATTTGAACAATTAACACCCAATTTTACAGAGTTCATTTATTTACTTTACACGTGTTAGGTTTTCTAATACTTTAAAGGGTTTTGACCACAATCTCGCCTGATGTTAAAGGACGATGCGGTCCAAGATGGTATACACGATAAACCTAGAGGGTGCTGGCTCTTAAGTGCGATTGTCAAAAGACACTCATAGGTGCTTGATATATTGTAAACCTGAAGGTGGTATTTAACCAGCTTGGTTTAGAAAAGTCGTATTTCATCTCTGGCTCATTCCGGTTTCGAACCAACGTCCATCGACACGGTGTTTCACCATGCCGTTGAGGCATTATCGCCTAAAATTATCGAATTATAGACGAAATAAAGACAAATAAGAAAATAATCAATACGAGTGTTTTAGCCTGTCGTGGAGTGTTTTGCAGATTACTAATGTTACCCCTAACTCCTAGAATACGTCACGAAAGATCTAATAGTGACCATATAATTCGGAAGCGTAAAGTAAATATAATTATATAGAACGATTTAATTTTAGCCTTGCTGTAACTATAACAAAAAAGGAACATTTAAATATTTACATTTGGATAAATAATCTCATTTTGGTAAATATTTGAAGCGATAATGGCTTAGTTGATAGTGTGTTCGGACATGGCGTCGATGGAAGTGGGTTAGAACCCTAGCAACCGAGTCGGACCTTTCGATGATGGTATACACCGCGATAAATCCATAGTAGGGCTTTTTCTGAGTTCACCTGTCTAACTACCACCCTCGAGTTGAAAACCTGTCGCCAAGCACATGTTGGTGTGTTCCGGCAGCTGCATTTGAGAACCAGTCCTCTCTTCTCTAGGTTTAGGGTGATCTTAGACTACATCGTTATTTAAGATCAAATAAAATAGTGGCGAAAAACTAAAATCTATAAAGAAAAAAAAATATATAGCAAAATTTTCCAGATATGTTTCTCATTCACCACCACACTATTTTCACTTCTCAGAATCGGATTTGTATGGAAAAGGCTCTTCTATTTTTGGTTGTCAATCCACTCTCTAGATGGCACTGTTATATAATTTTTTTGGCAAGTTTGATAACAAAAGATGGTGGATGACAATTAATTTTGACATTTCAAACTGACAACTTTCAACTATTTGTTTTCATTCTCTTTGTTTACCTCTTTGTTACGAGAGTGTGCTCCCTTAAATTTTCTTGTCTCCCACAAACAATTTTATCTATGTCCGGATCTACTTATAAACATTGACTCCTGCATATACATACTAGGATTTAGATATGCCTTACGATGAATATATTCATTACAAATAGAAATGGTGAAAAACTTGTATACGATTTACGCAGTACCGCTGTATGCATACATACATAGCTATACATGTACATTTATAACCAACAACGTTAGTTCGAAACTCATATTATAGAGGCGCCGATTGGAAAGAACGAGTGCGACCTCTATTTATATAACGTACTCTGTGTTCACCACTTTCAAAATTTAGCTACTTCCGGAGGGCCCCCAGCAGCTACATTCCTACCATATTCCCAAAACACGACAAAAATGTGAAGATTACTGCGTACTGAATATCGAATATGTAAGTTTAACAAGTAACAGTCGCCGAGCTTCTTAAAATATCTGCCTACATTGATAGGTGAAGTCAAGCTAACATTTTAGTTCACTATCGAAAGCAGATAAATACGTGTAAAGTAGCCTATGTGTTATTCTGGTGTGTAAGCTGATGATATAACTGTGAAATGTCATGAAAGTAACGGGCAGTAGCTTTTTACAAATACAAACATGCGTCCATCCATCCCCTAAATAAATTCTTTATTTTATGATAAAGATTAGGTGCAGTATTCTAGATAACGAATGTAATTAATTATTCAGATAAAACAATTCTTAACAAAAATAAAGTAATCACCTTTATCAATCAAGGTCAAATTGAAAACTTAATAGCGAATAATAGAGAAGAATTAAAATAATTCAATGTGTTGTAACTTAGGACTTACAGTCGCCGAGCTTCTTAAAATATTATCTACCAACATTGATATGTGAAGTCAAGCTAACATTTTAGTTCTTCACTTTCGAAAGCAGATAAATAAGTGTAAAGTAGTCGTGAAAGTAACGGGCCTACTGCACTTTTTTATAATTAGCAACAAGCGTCCATCCATCCCCTAAATAAATTCTTTATTTTATTATATTATTAAGATTAGATATCTGATGTAATTAATTATTCAGATAAAAATGCTTAAGAAAAAAAAATCTTTATCAGCCAAGATAATTGACAACTTAATAGAGAACAATTAAAATCATTCAATGTGTTGTAACTTACGTAAAAACTTACGATTTCATAATTAAAGTTACTTATTATTGCTAGATTATCGTTTATATTGTTATATTATAACTCACAATCACACAACTTGGCGGAAATAATTAATAATTAAAAAATATAGGAAATCTAATTTTATAACACTTCAAATGGACATGTAAAAAAATACATTAAGTGAATAATTTTACATTTAATATTCATTTATTGCATAAATTTATTTTAATTTTGTCATTTAATAATTAAGTTTATCGTTAATTATAAGATAAAATGTGAATAAACGGTATTTAAAATAAATCATTAAGCATAATTTATATATTAAAATGTTAAAGTTATTTTGAAATAATTACGAATAAATTTTTATGTTAGTATTATTGCAGTTTAAGTTTACTACTTAAAATATATAAGTATAATTGATATAGAGTATTATCTTGATCAAGGATAATAAACTTGGACATAAACTACGTCAGTGTTGTTGCGAAATAGATTGAATCTTGTTGAGGGGCGTCCATAAATTATGTTGGGGGCGTTTTAATTTGGACCTCCCCCTTTATTAATACCTGGCGACTATAGTAAGCCTCCTTATGCAATGTGAGATTTATGCTACAGTGTCCATTTAACATCTATAACGTAGAAATTAGTTCAATTCAGTTGATTTGCCACAAAACCATTTATTTATTCTCTTCCCTCTATACTATATAAAGTCTTTGTAACGAAAAAATGCTTTGTACCCTTGAAATTCTTTAGAAAGATTTTACACTGTTTTTTAAAGTCAATATCAAAATATCCTTTATTCAATTTAGACCCTGAGAAGGCGCTTATGAACGTCAAAGCTACCACCGGTTCGAAAAACAGCCCAGTCATCGAGAAGAACCGGTAAAAACCTTGATCTGGTTTATCTTTTCATGTCATATTTTTACAGGAACAAAGTATTTTGATTGATGTAATCAGTTCTTGTATTTTCCATTACACTGAATAGCAAGATATTTTATTTAAAATGTAGTATTCATATTTTGTTTGTTAATTTTCTATTAATAAATTATACCGAGTACCCTATTAACAGTTTGTGAGAATGAGCGGATCTTACTTTTTCACGCAAAACGTATTGAACGATTTTTAATGAAAGTTTACTGAACTAATGTATTTTGGCAACCAATCTTCTACATTATTACTACCATTGTCGAGTAGGTATAAATATTACAAGTTTCTTATAATCTCAATGTTCTTACAAGATGGTTGCCCCTTGTTGGAACTTTCCAGGGAGTTTTGATGGCATCTTAGGATTCATGTTGCGTAGTATTCTTTCCCATCCAATTCACTTGTGCACAATAACCGAACTATATTACGTAAAATACTACCAATTAGTTTTATTATGAATGAAATTCAAAATCGACTACATGACAGATCCAAATCTCGCCAAAAACTCTGATTGTTTAAAACATAAGTCAAAATATAAGGACAGGTCAAATCGAAAAAAAAAATTATTAATAAAGGAACGAACACACGACGTTACAAGCGACTACCAGTATACAATCTTTAATACAAATAATAATTATATGCTTTGCTGATCACTTCCCCCTTTTCAGCTCACATTATTAATGGACGCCCCCGTACTTTAGATTATCAAATTTATTTATTGACTTAGTGTGGAAGCATTGACATATAAAAACCCAAGATGCCTCAAATAAAAGTAGCGCTCAAAACGGTCCGCAAAAACTCCCCAATATACATACGTGGTTATAGTTATGCGATAAACTTTTGATTTTGCAAATTCAACCTTACCTGAAAGGTTTAAAGTTGTTTTTACAAGGACGCAAGCGACGCGAGATTATTTGAAATGAGTGCATAATTTAAAATTATGTGCCCGCTGTGAGATGTTAAATGTGTATCTTGGGTTTTTGTATATCAATGGATGGAAGTATCAGATATCATCATTATATCATATGTGTATGGATCATCTGATGTTAAGAGTTCACTGTAGTGTGTATAGAAATAATGATACAACAATTATCTGGACCAAGGTTAATAGTATTGGAGATAAACTACTCTAGACTTATAGTTAAATAACCAAAAATCGCGTTGCCTTATATATACTAATATTATATATTTTTTTAATTACATGTCTTTTAAACTTTGATTTTAAGCTGGACTCCTAAGTTACATCATAACAGCCTTAATCTATACTAATATAATACGGCTGGAGGGTTCGTTTGTTTGGTTGGACGCGTTAATCTCAGGAACTTCAGGTCCGATTTGAATAAATATTTCAGTGTTAGACAGCTCATTTATTGAGGAAGGCTATATGCTTATATATCATCACGCTAGCACCAATGAAGAATGTTTCAAAATCTTTTTTTTTTTCTTTTCAGAGCTTCCGTTGCGTGTGTAGCGTTAGCCCCAAGTAACTATTCCACGCGAACGAAATCGCAGTGATATATATGTCGTTAATTATTCTGCTGTTGAATAATTTGCTGTTTTGTAACTACAATTTGTAATAATAAGACAATAAAATTAATATTTGCTGTTCGATTTTAAGTGTGAGCAACGTGAAGTGCTATCCTTTTCACATTTATAGGTTATTCTACAAAAGCTAGCTTATTCACACGTTGTGATAACACTTGACAATAATGCTCATTGTCCATTGTTTAGACAATAATGGTCATCCTCCATGTATATTGTTAGTAACATTATTTGTTTTAATAATTGAGTCGTTAAGTTTTTAAATGAGTGAAATCCAATTTTAGTCCTTCCTAACATTTACGTTATTTTGCAAGATCTTCAAATTTTGTACATTGTAAAAAATAAAAACCTTATGGACTGCAAAATTTGAACCTCGTTCTTAGTGTTTAAAAACTAGACACTTTAAAAAATTAAACAAGAGCTCAATTTGAAATGCAAAGACAATTATCCATCTAAGAATTTTTATTAACAATGAAATTGGTTTTTATAGTTCATTTTTATGAAGTTAGTATGATAAACATTGGCTAGGCCACCTAAAACATTACAATGAAATTTATCCGATTATGTTTAATCAGATCCCGAAGTTTACAAACTTGCAGGAAAGTTTTCGGATATATTCGTACAGATATCTGAAAGATTCTTCGTAAATTTATCGAAGTTTCCGAATTATTTTATTGAATTATTTATTTCTATATATATTTAAGTGATTACACTTAAGTTATGTTAATAGAAGAGTAATAAAAAATACACAATTTGTATGGCTTTAATTATAATATTGAAATTTTATTCTCATTTAACTGACCTTAAAACATGTTAGTATTATACTATCTTATATACGCAATAATTACAAATAAATAGGTGCTAATTATTTTTGTATTCATGCAATTATAATAGTTGCGGCAAATAAACATGAACCTAATTCTTCCCGCTGCCTTATGATATCTACTCAGTTTTCTTAGTAGACCTAATAGCTATATAATTTGAAACTCAAATCTCACGGCTTCCGTTGCTGTTTGATTCAATTCTTCAGGTCGTCAAATCGTTATTTATATTCATAAGCGAGATCCGTAGAAAAATATCTAACTTTTGAAAAAAAACCTTCAACTTTTTAAAATGACCAGAGTTCTCATTATAAACTTTTAGTAATAAATTCTAACGTATGCAAAATTTATACAGAAATGTAGTTTTATATCGCTATTCATGATTGGTATGTTTAGATTTATTCAATATTTTATCTATTTATCTATATTATGCTTGTAAGATACAAACAGATAATGTATTCATTAGAATTGTAAAACAGAATTCATAAACTTCCCAATTAAATATATTTTGGAGTATTAAAATAAACGGTATTATTTAGAAAACGTTTTGTTATTTACTTGGATGATATCTTATTTTAATTTTATTACCACTTGATGTAATAAAAATAGTGTTCAGATGTTTTCGTTTAAAAAAAATTACATTCTTACATATACGTGGTTTAAAATTATTTATGATATATAATTGTTATGAAAAATTACCGTCGTCGGTAGCGGCGACAAATACTCCGGTCTCAAATACTGATTGCTTGAAGTGAGCATGTTGCTCCACAATCCAATATCCTTATCCAGTTTTTAAAAATAACAAATAATAAACACACAAAAAACAAACACTGCACTCGGTTATTGTATCAGCACATCATCCTATACACAATGCACAGCGCGGTTATCAAGTAGAAAATAACAAACGTGAACCCAGAACGGCGGTCGGCGCTCAACTAAGTCACGTCACGCTCTCCCCTCTCTGACACCTTGTCTTGCCTTGTCACTCGTCGCCACGCCATTTTTGCATTCTGTGTACTTTGCGGGAGCTTTGCCGACTTATCCCCACCGCTGTTTGACACCCCGTGTCCCGTCTCGCTCTAAAGCGGTGAACGCTTTCCGCTTTTTGATGAGGCGATTATAAAATATGCAATGCAAACGACTCGACGACGAGAGATGCTTGGTTTAGGGTTACGTTGCATTTAAAAAATAATTACATATTTAATTCATTGAGAATTATGAATTAGTTTAAGATTTGACTTTCTTTGTAAAAGTCTACATAGTTTTGTAGATTATATTTCCACATAGCCGAATTCGGATTTGAAACACATTTTATGTTTTTATAATTGGATATCGTGTTACATTAAAACCAAGTATTATTCTAGGAAAGAACGGAAGGTTAACAAGTTTTTATATAGGTCAATAAGTCAAAAAGTGAATTTACACTGTGTGTGTCTATTATTTTATATAACTCGCTCTAAAGCGGTGAACGCTTTCCGCTTTTTGATGAGGCGATTATAAAATATGCAACGCAAACGACGCGACGACGAGAGATGCTTGGATTAGGGTTACGTTGCATTTTAAAAATAATTACATATTTAATTCATTGAGTGAGAATTATGAAATAGTTTAAGATTTGACTTTCTTTGTAAAAGTCTACAGAGTTTTGTGGATTATATTTTCCACATAGCCGAGTTCGGTTTTGAAACACATTTTATGTTTTTATATTTGGCTTTTTTTTTCTCGAACTAACTACGCTATTGACTCGGCAGGGTCTTCACAGCTTCACCGGACTATAAGCAATTTATATTTGGATATCGTGTTACATTAAAACTAACTATTATTTTAGGAAAAAACGGAAGTTAACACGTTGTTATATAGATCAACGGTAAGTCAAAAGTGAATTTACACTGCGTGTGTCTATTATTTTATATAATTGCTTATCATTCGATTGTACATTTTCAAACTATTCAATACTAGATATCTATATGAGATAAAAGTGTGTCTGAGTCTGAGTACAATTTACAATATTTTCATACAAAAATTAACTTTTTTTATAGAAATAACTAAGACAAGCGTTTGCCATGAGTTGAACAGATAACAATTATAGGAGAAGTAATTTAAGTGATGGTGGTGATATTTTTGATACTGTCGTTTTGACTGTTATGATTGCAAATCATTCATAGGACTTTTTGACCTAGCAAGGTCTTAACAGCTTCACCGGACTACGATTCATAAGACTATAATTAGTGCTATTAATATGTTACTGTTTTAAATTTGGGCGAACTCTGTCTTTTCATTGAATATTCGTAAGGTCCACCACGATATAAGGCTTGGTTGCTAGCGCGAAAGCCAACAATTAAAAAAGAGAAGAAATTGTATTTGGACAAATTCCATTTAAGACTGTATGATGAATTCACCATTGTAAATTTTCCAGCTTCTATTCTATTTCAATACTAAACCCGTTACACCGAACAATTCATTAGGGTGGGATCAAATATCAAAAATATTCAATTTAGGCCCTGAGAAGGCGCTTATGAACGTCAAAGCTACCACCGGTTCGAAAAACAACCGAGCCAACCAGAGGAATCGGCAACAACCTCGATCTGGTTTATTTTTTCATGATACATATTTTTACAAACATAGGTAGTTACATTCGCTTTTGGGAAATGAACTGAAATTGGCGTCATTTCCAGACATCAGCATTTACATATTGATCCGCCTGTAGATACTAAAACCCAAGTCACATGGTGCTTGAACTATCGGTAATGTGCTTTGGGACTTTGTATAGAACTTAACACTATTATCTAAAAACTGTTATTGGTCTAAAGACGACTAAAGTGAGCCTGAAACATGGAATTACCGATTTGTTATTGTTTCTAGTATTTAAACTATGTTCATCTTTTACTAAATCCAGTTTTATAAAGTTTTTGCGGCCATACATTAGATTATCTAATTAAAATTATTGCAACATATAAATGTGTACCCGTAAGGAGTAATATTTTTAGCTTTATTGTCGTCGTGTTTGAGGCGTTTAGCTCGAATGTGGGGCCTTCAAGTTTTTCCGCGCAATTTGTTGTATTACCGGCGCGTCGTCGTTGAATTGTTGTAATTTATTGCGCAAGTTGACAGTTTAATGAGGCGTTTTAGTATGATTTATTACCTTTCGGAGTTCACCGTTTATGTGTGGGTTTGTCGGTGTGACCAACCGTTCGTTTGATTCTCAATGTGCTAACATTTACATTTAACATTTGTTATTGTTATGCTAATGTTAATTACTTTTTTAATTCATTATTATATATAGATGACTTAATTATGATCTATATTACTATGTAAATGTCGTATTCGTTTTACTGGAGTTATTTTTTATCGTTAGAATAGTTTAAATTGGTTAGTCTTCTTTACCATTTACCTCTTTTAAGGTTTATTATCCTGTAAATATAGATACATGTAAAGGAAATACCACAGTATTGCTATTGTATTTGTCGATAAACAAAATATGATGTTTCACAAGGTTCTTATTTGGGATTTCAAATACCTTATTTTCACTTATAAAGTCATTCCTTCATAATGAAAAACAACTATACCTGTTATTGAGCGAACAGATATCTAAATATAACGCTAATAGACGAAAAAGAACTGATCACCTGTAGTCATTTACAAATGATTGTTAACGGAACATATATATATGTTACCACCAAAATATGTATTAAGTTTTAAAATGTGCTAAGTCCAATTTAAATCGTTTTATAACTTTGTTATTGTTATGCTAATGTTAATTACTTTTTTAATTCATTATTATATATAGATGACTTAATTATGATCTATATTACTATGTAAATGTCGTATTCGTTTTACTGGAGTTATTTTTTATCGTTAGAATAGTTTAAATTCGTTAGTCTTTTTTACCATTTACCCCTTTGAAGGTTTATTATCCTGTAAATATAGATAAGTTTAAAGGAAATACCACAGTATTGGTATTGAATTTGTCGATAAAAAAATATGATGTTTCACAAGGTTCTTCTTTAGATTTCAAATGCCTTATTTTCACTTATAAAGCCATTCCTTCATAATGAAAAACAACTATACCTGTTATTGAACGTACAGATATCTAAATAGAACGCTAATAAACGAAAGAGAACTGATCACCTGTAGTAATTTAGAAATGATTGTTAACGAAACATATATAATTATGTATGTTACCACCAAAATATGTATTAAGTTTTAAAATGTGCTAAGTCCAATTGAAATCGTTTTATAACATGTTTAATTTTTTTTAAGGTTTCCAGTTTTTATACACCAAGAACAAAATTCAAATTTTGCCGTAAATAAATAAGGTTTTTAGTTGTTTTTTATATATTAGATGTACAAAATTTGAAGGTCTTGCAAAATGTTAAGAACGGGTGAAATTGTTTTTTTTTCTCGAACTTACTACGCTATTGGTCTAGCAACTAGCAAGGGCTTAACAGCTTCACCGGACTACTGATTGGATTTAGCCTATTTTGAAATGTAACTCAAATGCTTCCTTTACCTTTGTTCTTTTCTTCACAATAGTAATAAAAGTAACAGATAATTTCGTTTGAAATTACATTTTTACAACAGAATAATAAATAAACAGAAACTAATGTTGGCCATAAAATTTTGACGCAACAGGATCAGGTAGAAATTGTATGTTTACATTAATAAATAAGGCATTTCGGACCACCGATGTAGAAGATGTTGTTTGCATTACTTCAAAGGCCTAAACAATCTTACTAATTATCACGATCCCTTAAACTCTTTTGTACTTAAGTGTTGGGTATAATTCTCAAAACCTTATAACAATGACCATTAGTTCATCCCAGTTTACAACTTTGAGTATTAAAATCCTTCTTTAATCTCCATTATACAGCATTGCAATTGAAAGAGTCATTCACTTTTTGTTTAACATTTTTTTTTGTATTTTCCATTTGGCAAAGATAAGTATGGATTGTTAATTACCTCAAAAATATTTGTGTGTTATAAGATGGATTTTGGGTTTTGTTAAGAATGCAAAAGCAACATATTTAAGTAGTTAGGTACATTTCAAAACTGGCAAAGATTGATGATGGAGAATGTTTTTTAGTTGTTATAAACCATAAAATGGCCAAATTTTGGCGTTCATAATTTTTTTTTATGATCTTCAAATTTTTATGTGTAAAATGTAACTGCTGAAATCGAACTTGGCTTATTTTGAATTGTAATGGCTCATTTTATTTATTTGGCGAAATCTTATACGTTATTTTTATTATATACTAGCTTTTGCCCGCGGTGTCACTTGCGTTAATATATATATAATTTATTCAAGCACCTATTCCGAGAATATTCTAGCGGCTATAATCAGGTGGAATTGTTGTTGAATGTTCTTAACCTATATTAAAAATTACCGGTTTCTAAATTACACCGATAGATGTCGTTAGTGCATACATTTCGTATAAGCATTTTATATATTATTATTAAAACGAAATAGAGGACAATAATGAAAGGAGTAGAAAGATTTCGAATTATTCACATTATTTGGAAATGAGAATCATAGTTTTGTGTATAGTTACTAATAAACAAAACTAACTATTTGTATAGTGCTATGGACAGTTATTCTAACGCTGTAAGGAAAAAGGACCCATTAGACTATAACAGAAATCGGAGGAAAATCGAAAAGTACGTAGTCTGTGTGTTCCGTACTTTTGTTATCTGTAATAATTTATATGTTAGCACAAATCTTTTTGTTTTCATATTACTTTATCTTTGAAAAGGAATGTATCTGTCCACTAGTTTTCATGAACGCACCTTTAAAAACGTTCGCAAGTGCTGCCCTCTAAGGCAACACAGTTTACCTTTGAATCTAGCAACATACAAAACCGCTCTGAGTGATCTGCGCTAATAAACATTGCAAAACCGGTACAGATATCTAACAAACTATTTAAACTAACCAAGTGCCAGTGCAGACTTTGTGTCCTACTATTAACAAACCAGCGATCTAAGCCACGAACCATGCCGGGGTACCCCGAAGAAGAGGATCTCCTAGTGCGGGTGAGTGGTGGATACAGTCCTCCTAAATTCATTTCCTATACACTGTGTTTTTGTTAAAGTATAAATATCTAACTCGTTGATTAAATATGGCTTGAGAACAGAATCTCATAATTTAACAACAAAAATTAAATGCTCCTTTTTTTTCTTGATTCCAATATATAGGTACATACTAAGTGGATAATTCAGAAAACTGCAGATAATTTGCTCTTTCCGTGTGGTATAATTGTAGATAGCGTTCGACACGAGTTGAGTGATAATTGTGAAATAAGTCCCATCAACGACAGTTGAAGTCTTCAATATAATTTAAGTATATAATTTATATTTGAAGTATTTCCCTGTGATAGTTCACTGGTCTATGTGTAGGGGTGATGAGCGAGCCTTTACAATATACATGTTTTAGGTGTGTCCGTTTTACGAAATAAAGTTGTTTGTTACATCATAGTTATTTTATTTAATGTCTTACGTATTTTTTAAATATATAGTTTTAGTTCAGATTAGCTTCTGCCCGCGACTATGTCCGCGTGGAATAGTTAACTTCGGACCAACGCTAACACGCAGCGGAGCTTTCAAAACCTAACCTAAGAAACAAAACAAAAAACTTATTTTGAAACATTCTTAATTGGTACTACGCTCGGTCTTAGCGCGATGACATATAGCCAACAGTATTCCTTGATAAATGAGCTATCTAACACCGAAAGAATTTATCAAATCTGGCCAATCGTTCCTGAGATGTGTTCACAGTATGGTAGACTCTGGGACAAACAATGACTATAAAGTATATCTCTCTATCTATATATAATCTCTTTTGAGAGATACCCGTATCATTACACTATACATTATAAATAATATCGAAGAAATCATTTTAAGAGTCATTACGAGTTGTCCAGACACTATACAGCGATGTATAAAATTGTAATTAAAAAATTATCAGCTATTAAATTATTACGAACCGCACATTGTTTAGTTTCCAAGTAAAATGTATTAGGTTGGTATTTTAAAAAGGTAATACGTTATTACGTGCCATTGTTAGTAATTATCACTAAGTAATCTAAATCCTTTTTACAAAAAAAATGTATCCTTTTGAAATAAAAAAAAAGCATTTACTGGACAAAGGAAACCAGTTTTTTAATGCCTTTTGTAATAGTTATTTTTTAAATATTTTCTACAAGCTGTGACCGCGACTCCGTTCTCCTGGAATCTGTAAAAACAGTGCCTAATAAAATCATCTGAACATACCTATTAAGTCCATTTATTTATCTACTTTTCTCTCGCATAAGTCGCGTCGTCAGTTTGAGTTTGTTTGTGTTTGTGCATGTGAGTTTGTTTTTTATCCTTTCAGTTTCAGGCCTTGACTATACAGTCGATCCTCACGAAATGTTGATATCTGATGTAACAAGTACAAGAAAGGACATGAAATCCTTTCATCCAGGAAAAAAACCCTTACCCAGAGACAGATATATATACTCGTATTTGTTGTCCGGCATAACAACTCGACCTACTAACATGAGTAAGTTGTGACACGATGACTAGAGTTAAAAAAAGGGAGATGTCAAAATATTATTTTTTGAAAAGCAAATATAAATCAACGCCAGTGAAGCCGCTGACCAAAGCTAGTGTACTTAATAATTTGTCTTCTTCTTTTTGGTATAACTCATGATGTTATTCGTTATTGTAATAATTATCACCTTTAAGGGGTCAAGTATTAGAAGAAGCAGAATTATTGTGATTTCTGATAGCCCCCTCCCCTTGGTTTACAAAAGTAAGCAATGCTCTTACCCCCCTCCTATGCTTACCTATACATATACATTTATATAAGTATTTATTACTCTGTTCTGTATTCTCTTATAGATTCATAGGCATCAGTTAACAAGTTCAGAAATAAGGAGTTTATAGTGTACACTGGAATTAACTTATATTGGTTCGTGACAAGGGTATGGTAGCCCAGTGGATAAGACTACGCGCCTCATATATCAGACCTACAAATCTAGATCCCCCCATCACTTATTATATCAAAAATAAGCAAATCAATAACTCCCACCCCCTATAGTGCTGATATAATACTTGAATGGCGCCTAATTGCAATATGTTTCAGATACAAATTTCCATATTGCCGGTTGTATTGTAAGGTTCCGAATAAACCAAAACTGAATCGCCACTTTCCTTTTCCGACTGGCTATTGTGATGTACTGTCATGTTTAATTGTACTCTTCTACTGAAAGTACAGTGGTAAATTAATTTAACCTTATTGTGAGATGAAAAGTAGAAAGGGTAAACACTGTGTCGGGTAGAGTGTTGAAGACATCGGTTCTAGTTCGATTACAGAAACTGCAACTTTAGACGCGGTCAGTACTTGGATGGGTAACCGCCAGGGAACACCACGTGACATTGGCTTATTGTTGTATTTTTTAATTAAAATGTTTCCTTGTAACACAAAAGTTTCACTTCTACCGTGTGTCGTTACAATAGATGCTGTTTTTTCTCATTTGTTATTAACCTTTATTCATAGCAATGATTATTGATAATAGAACAACAGAAATATGTTTTAAGATATGTGACTATACTCTATAAAAGATATATCGGTAGCACGTACTAAGTTATCTCGTGCAACTGATGGACCGGGAAGCGAATGCATCGGTTTAAAGCGCTTCAGCGAGGTACGACAGGCAACCACTTAGCGGCCGCATTGTGTGATGCAGCGCCGGAACATGCATACACCGTATAAATCATTTAGAAACGGCAAAATTAAAACCAAAATACTTCCTTATTTTTTTATGAAAACGAAATTTATAAAGAGAAAATATTTGATGTTATATTTGTAATGAATAAACTCTAAGAATACTTAACCGATTTTAGAAATATTTTCACCTATAGATAGCTACATTATTAGCGAGTAATGTGGATTGTATATTATTAATTAATGCAAACGACACCGCGAACAACATTTAGTCAACATAGACAGGCGTCTGTATCTGAGATTCATTAAACTCAAAAACCATTTTTACTAATCTCCGTTTAAGTTGACTCATAAAGTGTTTTAATTGAAAAGTTTTTATGCTATTCGTTTTTTTACTCGTCAATAGGTGGCGCAAGACTATATTTTATTGTTATTAAGTTTTATTTCCAATTTAGCGTCTGACCACAATCTCATCTGGTGGTAACTGACGTCGTGGTCCAAGGGGGTAAACCCATTAAATATCTGGAGGGATTGGCTTTCAAGTGCAGTTGCACTTTATAACTAAAATTGCAACTTTAGGATGGTAGCTAGCAAGCTTGGCTTAGAAAAGCCTTATCACTATGAATACTTCTGTATTTCCATTCTGCCATTATTTTTATCAAATAATTATCATCATCCGCCTGTAAAAGACCCACTGCAAGGTCATAAACCTCTTCCCAAAGGAAAGTATGGGCATAATTACGTCAGTCACGGTGTATTGGTGATTTTAAATTCTGAGAAATCCACAGTTCTATGTTTCCCCAAATACACTAGTACCACATGAACATTTCTCAGTTCAGGTTTCCGTACAATGTTTTCCTTCCGTCAGCCGTTAGTGCTACTAATTTAAAATGTACACGAATCGTTGGTTCATGCCGGGGTTCGAATCTGCGGATGTCGAGTTGATATACCACCGATGAAACTAGACCACCACGACTATATCAATTAATATATTACAAAATGCCATATCTAAAATATTTATAGCACTATCTGTAAGGGGAGAAGTCTGAAACCAAGTCGCAGTGTGAGTTCCGTAGCTCGCTGACACCGACTGTCAAGTGATACTGGCTCAATGTCTACCGAGATGTTCAAGTGTATTAGTTGCACTCTATTTACAATTGTATCTTGAAGGACTTGAAAGCACAGGTATAGACAATGAGTACTATATAACACTAGAAGCGCCGTTTTGTTATAAAATAATTATTACTGAGTAATAGATAATAATGACAATAATAAATGATAAAGATAGTTACTTAATCTATGACCTTGTATTTAATTGAACAACCTATGTATTAAGTACACTACCTTGTCATCGCACCAATAGTAATTATCGTTGATATCTGGACTAGTGTACAACTGTATTACAGATGTCAACGCAATATTGATTGGAGTGAAAACTTTTTCTATGTCTTGCGTAGTATTATATATTACTAGCGGGCCCGGCAGACGTTGTCCCGCCAGGTTTAAAAATAAATCATTGACAAATTATATACCAAAACGTTCCCCATGAATTACTTTATCCACTGGTGAAAACGGCATGAAAATACGTTCATTAGTTTTTGAGTTTATCGCGAACAGACAGACAGACAGACGCCGTAGGGGACTTTATTTTATACTATGTAATGATAGTAAAGTGAATTGTCACGCTCGGGTCGGTGACACTGAATCGTCTGTACTCGGCTCCAGTCACATTCAAGCACGTTTACTGTTTGACAAGAATTTACGTTACTTAATAATTAATTTAAGGGTAGTTTTCACTTTTATCGTGTGGTCATAAGCACATATTCATTTTTTATAACTGTAATAGACATTTGCATCTATAATAATAACAGTATCTCTGACGAAACAGACGTCTTAGTATATAAATGTTAGGGACAAAGTGATTAATTAAAAACTTAACTTATTTATTGCCCGGTCTTTATGAATAATGTCACGTCAATTATTACATTTAGTATCTATTCTCTTATGAATAGATGATAATAATGCCAGAAACAAATATACCGAGAGAATAATACATTTTGTAGTTTCTAGTATATTAACGTTATGAGATATTATATGTCTACCTAGACATAACTCAATAATAAAAATAAATCTCTAATATTAACTTTAAATAAATAATTTTGTCTATAACAAAGATGTACTTATATGTATTTCGATTACTTCTCCTTATTAGAATTGTATTAGTCTTATTAGTGACATTAAACAACTATTACATCTGTATCACACATTTAAATTTACGTCAATTTAAAAATTTACATTCGACATCGAAATCGGTGTTCAACAAATTTTAGTCACAAATTGCTTGTCTATCGAATACATATAAGTGGTTGAGAACATTTTACTGACAACATATAATTTATTGGTTTATTGGGTAGCACTGTTATTTTTTACAACAATATTCATATGTACAGCAAAGCTTTTCGTTCTATTTGGCACAATAAGTGAACGTAAGTATAAAAACTATATAATTCGATTCACACCATTTATAGTAGCAAAGTATTATAATAGATTAAAAAATGTATCGTCGAAACTAGATATAACTTGGGAGTAAGACACTGTAGGTGAAGTTTTATTAGTTTTTATATAAATTCATTTTTTGTCTGTTGCTGTGTTATTTTACATTCGTTTTAAGCATATCATATAAGATTAAAAGCGTATTTTAAAACTGCTTTTAACGTTATATTATATTTTGTAAACACATAAATGCAAAAAGGAACTATTATCACTTTAATTTTTTTTTATTGTAGCATGGCAAAGTGACTGCTCTATACCTGATGGTAAGTGCAGTAAGTACAATTCAAAAACAACGGCGACAACTGAGAGACGAACTATCCATCGTCTGTATCATCGGCTGTGAGGCCGGCCTGCGTAAATGCCACTTCACGTAACGTTTCAAAGACCCCGTGTTATAGGAAGGAGGGAACACACTGGCCGGGCGATTGTTTCACAGTTTCAAAGTACCTACGGTAATGGTAAGATGTTACGAACTCTTTAGTTCGTGCCTAGATAGGCATTACCGTAATCCTGTGGCTAAGAAGCCCAGCGCACGTGGTTCGGTTATGAAAGGGAGAGGAAGAGATTAAATTGAATAACTTTTCAGAAAACTCACCATGATATAAAACGGTAGAACACGCTCAGTGAGGCAATGTCTTCGCGCAACTGAAGCGGCTCTATAAACTTTGTAATGTCTATATAATTAATAATGAGGACAGCCCGTCTCAGCAACTTATCCAGGGTATCCAGTAGGTATTTGGCAGAACCGTACTGTTTGTTTGCTAAATGCAATCATTTAAATATTGAAGAATGTATGCAAACGGAATACACCTTACAGCGTATACAAAAAACTAAGCTGAAACTATAACATATTTTTTCAACAACACCGGTGTATAGTATATATACTTCGATAAATAAATAAATATGTACATAAATTGTTACACAATTACATTGGGGTGTAAGGGGTGTCGAATAACGACGAAGACTTGAGACATCCAAGCCAACCTCACCTGCGCGTGGTGCATCATGCTGAATAACGAACGATGCAATTTTTTTTTTTATGTCATAGGTGGCAAACGAACATTTGGGTCACCTGATGTTAAGTGATCACCACCGTCCATGGACACTAACAACACCAGAGGAGTCGCAAGTGCGTTGCCACCCTTTGGGGGAATGGTTAGGGGAGGGAGTGGGAGAGGAGAGGGGAGAGGGGAGGGGAGTTGCGCCTCCGGTGCTCTCACTGACCGAACGAAACGCAACAATACAAACACTGTTACTTCACGTCGATTTTCTACGAAAGGGTGGTACTACCCCGGACGAGCCGACCCATTCATGCTAAAACCAGTAATAGTTTCAGCGTGGCTCTGCCACCATTAAATAGCGCAATGGCGAAAGCCGGCTGGTAGGGTTTTATAGCCCGACTGGGTCGCAACCACCATGTATATGGCGAAAAAGCCCGTCATAGTGATTCGCTTCTGCGGGTCGCTTTTCGGGGTCAGCCTGTGCATATCCAGCCTTTCGCAGGCCGGCATAACAGCGGCGACCGCCGATGGATACTGTGCGTCACTCGATGGTCGCCATTGTTTTTGGATTGCACTGTGCTTACCATCAGGCACAGTGCAGTCATTTTGCCGTGCTACAATAAAAAAAAATCTACTATTTAGGATATAGCAACGACATTAAAATGGTCCCTCTATCGTCTATGTAAACGAAATCCACTGTATATTCAAAATACACAATTCAGTAGCAACACATAGCACTAAATAAAGACGTGAATCCGTTGAAAAAAAAAAGGAATATAAAGCATAACAAGTGAACCGCTTGATGTGTTTGCGTTGGCCCGGCCCGCTTCCTGGCCATCACGACTTGATGGATGACCGGTGATTTATATCCCAGGCCATCAGACGGCATCTATTTATGCACTTATTGTGAGCGAAGAGCGATCATAATTCATAACGTGCTGTGGTACAAGTGAAAAGAATTTACTTTTATTTAAGTAGGTAAAGTTAAACCATGTATAAAGTACGACTGTTGCGTACGGAGCCGACCACGTGATTAAGCTGCGTAGCGTGGTACATCTCTGACATAGGTATTCACAGTTCGGTATTTCGTAATGCTAAATCTATATAAAATCCAATGTTACATTGTTTGTCCACGATGAACTCCGAAACTGCTCAACCGATCTTCATAAGAGTTGACATTTATGTATAATTAGGTCCAACTTGAAAGATAGGATAATTTATACTTCGACTTATGACCTCAATATTATTTAATTACAAATTAAATAAATGTTAGTATTGATTACTGTTGTTAATTGTAAGTTTGATCAGTATCGAACAGATGGCGCTTTAAATTAGTTTATTGACAGAAAACTGTAGGACCGACTGTCATTGATATCTTATAGGTGGCGCCAGGTTTTACTTTTGCTTTTCTTTTCCAATAACTGAGCCACAGCAACGCGTGGCCGGGTCAGGTAGTATTTCTATATAAATATTAGTAGTAGTCTATCGTGTTTACTTTGTAACTTGCACCAAACCAGTAAATCGAGCTGGAACCTCATTAGCGGTGGATAATCAATCATAAAGAATTAAAGCCGCGCGGAACGAGTCACGGCGTTCGCTGCCGAAAACTTTATGACTTGCTGTTAGATATTCACACGGCAAAATCGGTAACATATAACGTGTACAATCATATATCATCCATAACGATAATAAATTTGTAAACGCACGATAAAGTTACTTATAGCATAGGAACTAATATTTCAATGTAATTTCAGACTACAATTATGCGATGGCTACAAAATACCATATGCTATATTGAAGTGAAATTTTATATGTCACATTAGGGAAATATTTTCGTTACTAGTAAAACGTACGGTAAGTATATTGTAAGTATATATAAGTGTTTGTCTCTCTGTGATTATAAAAACGAACAGTTCGAGCAATATACAATACAGGACCTCGCAATTCTTTAAAGTTTCAGAAATTCGGTATGTTAACTCTGCTCTCCGAATACATTCTTGATAATTTAATGTATGTCCGCAAAAACTTTGAAAAGCTTGATCTCATAAAAGAGCGGCATGATTTAAATATTAGAAACTCTTACAATTTGGTCGTTCCATATTTCATACTCAGTAAAAACAGTAACAGTTTTTTAAGTAATAGTGCTAGGTTTTATAACTTGGTACCAAAGTCCATTACCGATTTTGATGTCAAAAGGCTATTATAGAGTAGTAGTCCGGTGAAGCTGTTAAGACCTTGCTAGGTCAATAGCGTAGTCGGTTCGAAAAAAAAAACTATTATAGAGTGAATCGATATATGAATGATGATAAGGTTGGAATTGACACCTGTCTCACCTTCAGCCTAAAACTATGGTAATTTTAATATATTATAAAAATATTTATGTACGTAAAAAGATGAAGCCGGTCAAGTTTCTTGGTGGTTCTTCTCGGTGGTTGTTTTCCGAATCGGTGGTAACTTTGACATTCATAAGCGCCTTCTTAAGACTTAAATTGAATACAGGATTTTCTATTTTTTGATTCAGTTCTCAGTAATCATCGTTGTTCTTTAATTGTACTATAAAAATATGTATAAAATCTTTGTACTTATGACCACGCGATAGAAATGAAAACACGTCATCGATGACGATGGATCTGAATATATACAGCGCTTATATACCCGAGCACGCTTGATATAGTAAGCCGATTTGGAGTTACTTTCAAACAGACAGACAGACATAATTATTATCTAAAATATACTTAATATTATCTAAGACACCTAGGACATTTTTTTTCACAGAGATCTAAAAAGTACAAACACGCTAGATTTACATTTTTATTATATGTATAGATATAAATATAAATAACAAGGACCCTCTAAGATCGGGAGGAAAGGCGTCAAATTTACCTATTAACATTAAAGCTATATAAAGAGAGATATAAGGCAGAGACAAGGAATATGTTTTCGCATCCACAAAGGTCAGGAGTGTGAATGAAGACATCCAACAGACGCTAATAAGCAATCAGGTCGGTCCGGCAGCCTGCGATGCGACATTAACCGCAAGCCGGACCGTTAATGAAACAAAGAAAGCCACGAGTAATGCTCGCCCACAAATTGTACGAATATGTTGGACAACGTGTGCGTTATTGCGCTCTCTGATTTGTATTACGTATACTAAAAGCGATTCAGTTTTCTATGTCTATTGTAACGTAGTACAATTTCTATCACTAAATTGATTCTTTACATTTCTAAATGAGCAAAACCCAATTTTAATTGTCCGTATAACATATTTAATAGTTCCCATTTTTATACTCCGAGATCGACGATGAAATTTTGCCGTTCATAAGGTTTCTTTTTAACTTCATATTTGACATGTATAAAATTTGAAGATCTTGAATAATAACATAAAATATTAGAAACGGCTAAAGTTGGATTTAGCTCATATTTTGAAATTACACAATTGTTAAACTAGTAGTTGATTTTTTTATAATGTTTGAACACTTCTACATTTTATAGTAATACTAGCGATAGTTCACTACTTTGTCTGTGTTTGTATCTTCATAAATGATGAGAGCATACACTACCTTCGTGTAAGTCTAACGGTTTGACTATATTTTGACTATTTTTTTTTTAAGTATTTCCATGGCAAAATGACTGCACCATGCCTGATGGTAAGTACAGTACGGTCCAAAAACAATGGCGACCACCGAGTGGCACACTATCGATCGCTGGTCGCCGCTATTATGCCGGCCTGCAAAAAGCTGGATATGCACAAGCTGATCCCGAAACGCGACCCGCAGAAGCGAATCACTATGACGGGCTTTTTCGCCGTATACATGGTGGTTGCGAACCAGTCAGGCTGAAAAACCCTACCACCCCGCTTTCGCCATTGCCTCGTTCGTTATACAGCAGGGTGTACCACGTGCAGGTGAGGTTGGCTTGGGTGTCTCAAGTCTTATAATGTTATTCGACACCCCTTACACCCTTATTAACACAATATCCTTACGAACTGGAACCTATGCATTATTCTGATATACAGAAAAGCTGGTAGTCTAGCTTTTGTTTGCGGCTACGGTACATGAATGTAGATTTGAACCATGGATGGTAGGCACACTATGCCCTTTTTTATAACTCTGACAACGTGTATGCAATATAGTAGGTATTTCGTGATGATCGGTTAAGTAGTAAAAATGTGAAAGCTAACAAACAAACAAATTCACATTCGAATGTATAATATTAGAAAGGATATCATTGTAAAGATACATCCAATCCGTTGAGTGGTTTTTGCGTGAAAAACAAGTATTTACCCATCTTCATAAATGAATACCATAGATGTTTTTTTTTTTCGAACTGACTACGCTATTGACCAAGCAAGGTCTTAACAGCTTCACCGGACTACTAAGGCGAGCGCTTAAGGCACTCAGCCGATTTTATTTTGACAACTAGCTCAAGGGTGCGCGGCACACCTCGGCTTTGGCTGTTGCCTGATACATGCAGGATAAGATGTTTATTATAACAATGTATAAGCGTTCCCTAACGAGATTATTGTTCTTGATGGTAACATTCGTTTTGAATAGATATTTTGCAAGCATTATCAAATTCTTAGCATCCCAGTGGTGACATATCGTATGTGTTAATATTATAGAAGATATACATGTATGTGATACCAGCTGTTCTGGCGACTTCGTCTTCTTGGAATCTGATGTACAAAATAGTGACTAATAAAGTCATCTCAGTGTACTGAGTCTAATTACTACTTTTCTCTCGTAATTAACTCGCATTGTCATTAAAATTACAATAACTTTTGATAGACTGAAACGATTTTAATGAAACAAAGACTAAATGTTATTAGAAGATATGTCTTATGATTTTCTTGGGAAAGTTTTATGATGTACTCAGTACTTTAGCAGTGATGCGTGTCCAAATAAATAGATAGGCAGATATTTCTAAAAATGATTGAAATGTATTTCCTAGACACCTGCAACAATTATTATATAATAATCTATAAAGTACAGATAAGTTAGATTTACATTTTATTATATGTATAGGATGTAGGAAAACTAAGAACGTAATATCTGGTTATCCTTAAAAATAATATTTGATAATATAAAAATTAAGATAAGATACGTAATAAGAATATGCAAGGAGACAAAATGCGAGTCTTAGCACGTTATCTTAACAAAGGGCGGGGATATGACCGCGTGAAATTAAAGGGAGAAATTGTCCGTAGCACTCTGGATTCCATGTTTTTCTTGTTATTAGGAAATATTGTTGTTTTTCTTAAGGCGTGTGCCTTACGGTGCATATATTGCGTACTTTTTATTTTATCTGCCATTGAATTAATTAGATTATTTTATTATAATATTGTATACATGTATATATTTATTTAACCATGTCTTCTACTTTGTTTATTATAAGCACTACCTACAAAAGTTTTTGCTAAACACCAATACCGCTGGGTAGCTGGAAGAAAATACCTTATGGCATTAAGCTCGCCAGTGTACAAATCAAAAGTGCAATAAAGAATTCATTCATTCATTCATACTTTAGTTAATGTTTCTATTCCTTCTTACTACTTATATTTATATTTACTTACTACTTCTACTTGGTATACTTCTGCTTCCTATTCCACTTTCCTTTGTCAGTCTTTAACTCATTACTCATATTTCTTATATACTTTTTGCACTATCCGTCTATAAATTCTGTGATCTTTGTGTATTCCTATAAACGTACGTCCTTTTTAATGTTTTATGACTTGCATCTCTCTTCATGAAATGCTCAAATCACGATAACATGTCAACTTCTCTGTCACTAGTGCTACTTCCATATATTCTTTGATAAAATGATTTTTAATCCTATATATACAAGTTACACAACATATATTTAAATTCGTATCTTTATCAGAGACTAGATATTCAGGACGGAGGCCGAATAGCCGTAGACTAGAACTGAGCATTACCAAGTTGGGTCGAATTGTGAATACTTATGTCAGAGAGCTACTATGCCGACCGGCTCAGTGACGGGATCGGCTCACTGCACAACAGTTGTATGGATTTTATCTAAGCTGTAATTACTTCAACAGTAACACTTTTTTCTAGAAATTAAACGCGGCTGAGACCGTTGTATACATATGTTTAGTGATTATTTAAAAATATATATAATCGCGTATTGAAATGAATGCAACATGAAAAATACAGGTACTGATGTCTACAAAGGTATCAATTTCTGTTGAAAAAATATATAATTTAAATAACACATTGTCAATGTTGCCACAGCAGCGGCTACCGTTAACCGGACATATCAGCGTGTTTTGTTGTACAATGAAATATTGAAAATTAATACCTTTCAACGGTACAATAACCTATCTAGGGCTGTCAAGTACTAGGTATATAATTGTTATTCGCGTGGATAAAGAAATACGGTTTGCAGTACAAGAAATTTATTCGCACACTTAAAGACAAAAATAGAACCGACCAAATATTATACTAAAGAATGTGTTGTCCAGTATTCGGTACTAGTATTTACAGTGTTCTCCAATTTCAAATCTTCTTTATTCCTCTTGTGGTTCTATGTATTCGCTTCCATGTTCAGCATAAAACAGACTTCAATCGCTGTGGTTCGCATAGTATATTTAATAAAAATGAGGGTGGAAGTCTCTGGAATGCGATTAAAATGTGATCTGTGATAGCAAGAACGTAATAATTATAATGTACTAATTTTATATTAATAAATACCTAAAAATTGTCAAGTAGAGTAGTTTTAATTAAATTAGCTTCAACAACAATAATGCATTATCTCATTACGTCTTGAACGATTGTAGAGAGCGGTCGACGCGTTCGATCTCGTGTTTCAGGGTTTCTCAATCTATTTAATTCCGCGGTGCACTTACAAGTTTAATATTTTATGCGCTCTAACCTAACTAGCTATTCTAAATAGATACAGTCGATATAATTACGTACAATAATACTGGTTAGATAGGCACATTTATTAAAACATCCATAACAGGGATCTGTCTGTGCTGGGAATTTAAAGGCTTACGTTGTACCCAGGAATAACAAAGTTAAGCTACTGGAGATAGGTGAAGAGGAGTATTTCACGGTACTCCTCTTTATTTTGTTCGGCACTCATAGGGTGCCGTGGTGCACACTTTAAGAACCTCTGTCATATTTTATTATTGCAAAAGAGATAGATACATTTTAATGATATGTTAATAGAAGGTAATCTACTATTAATCTTAATAATTCTTCTAGTGTCAATAAACTATATTATCTCTAAATGTCATAGAATATAATTTTATTATTATTCTTTTTTTTCTATGAAGAAGCAAACAAGTAGTCCGTCCTAACTAATATTATAAATACGGCAGTTTGTTTGTTTGTTACGCTTTCACGCTTAAACTACCTAAGCGATTATCTAAGATAAGCGTGAAGTGAGCGAAACTGTGAGCGGCAGCTAGTTTCATTAAAACTAGTCACATATATATATAACTAGACTTAAAACGACCAGTGTTGAGCTTACTCGTAATACATGGTCAGCCTCGAGGGTTGAATTCTTTTTTTTTTTATAGTAGCACGGGCAAATTACTGCACTGTGCCTGATGGTAAGCACAGTACAATCCAAAAACAACAGCGACCACCGAGTGACACACTGTCCATCGCCGGTCGCCTCTGTCATATATGCACAGGCTGTTCCCGAAAAGCGACCCGCAAAAGCGAATCACTATGACGGGCTTTTTCACCATATACATGGTGGTTGCGACCCAGTCAGGCTGTTAAACCCTACCACCCCGCTTTCGCCATTGCCTCATTCGTTATTCAGCGGGGTGCACCACGTGCAGGTGAGGTTGGCTTGGATGTCTCAAGTCCTAGATGTTATTTGATACCTCTTACACCCCGCATATTCGCAAATTCTGGGACTGATTAGTATATGTTATCTAACAAAACTTTCTAATCAGAGCGATCATTAGAACTTGAGGACTAGTGTATGAGGTCACTAACGGTTGGTATTCTCTCATGCTTCACTATACTTTTATATATGTCTTTAATTGATTAATAAGCAGAAAGAAGGGGTAACCTATTATTTTCATTTTAATTAATACGATGTAATTTGATATAATGATTATAATACGCTGACAGCCCTATTCGTAGTATAAATGACCCCACTGTGCCGTAGGAAATTATAAAGAGTGTAATCCATCATGTCGGCTGAATGCGCATAATTTGTTTATGAAAACATATCATTTCACGGCTGGGTTGGTCGGCTCAGTGCCGATTCTAATGTCTTGTTTTGTGACTCGCTCGGTCCTTAATAAGCTACAGTCGGTGCGTTGTGAACTGGCTACATACATACATGTTGAATTAAAATTATGATTCGAAATGAAAACGGGGCGCCATCTATGAGATATCTATAAACGTAGGTCCTACAGTTTTCTGTAAAGAAACTAATTTAAAGCGCCATTTCTTCGAGACTGTTGATAATTACAACTAATAACAATAAACAACATTGACAAACATTTAATTTTGTAATGAAAAAATATTGGGGCTATTAATCGCGATATAAATTATCCTATCTCTCAATCTGGACTAAATTGTACATAAATGCCAACTGTTATGAAGATCGGTCGTGTAGTTTTGGAGTTCATCATGGACAAAACATCATATCACTGGAATTTTATATATTAAGATAGATAAACTGATAGGTTTTAATACAAGTTCTGATATCGGTGAAAGTGTGAACGATGATGATGATTGAGCTACTAAAAGCAACTAAAAACGATTGTAACGTAATGTATTTTAAATATATGTGTGATAAAAGATAAAGTTTATCGAGTTTCTTATCGGGTCTTCTTGATGACTGGGTTATTAGTCCGAACCGGTTCGGTGCCGTGGTAGTTTTGATGTTCATAAGTGCTTTCTCAGAGCCTGAATTGGCGTGTAAGGGGTGTCGAATAACATCTAAGACTTGAGACATCTAAGCCAACCTCACCTGCACGTGGTGCACCCTGCTGAATAACGAACGAGGCAATGGTGAAAGCGGGGTGGTAGGGCTTTACAGCCCGACTGGGTCGCAACCACCATGTATATGGCGAAAAAGCCCGTAATAGTGATTCGCTTCTGCGGGTCGCGTTTCGGGATCAGTCTGTGCATATCCAGCTCTTCGCTGGCCGGCATGACAGCAGCGACCGGCGTTGGATAGTGTGTCACTCAGTGGTTGCTATTGTTTTTGGATTGTACTGTGCTTACCATCTGGTACAGGGCAGTCATTTTGCCGTGCTACAAAAAAAAAAATATTTTTAATTTGATTTGCTTCATTCTGCGGTCATCAAACGATCGTTTAAACTATTCGAATACTAGAAAGAAAGAAAGGTATGTAATATCATTTCTATTCATCCTCTAAAGCATTAACTAGGAGGATATTCTATATGATCTTAGTTTAGTAGATATAATGGATAACCAAAATAATAATTGTAGCCTAATTTTATTATATAAAATCAACAGCCACGACATTCGCTTCCGACTGTACTGTGAACAGCTTGACATAGATGAATGAATGGCTATCAACGCGTCAATTGTCAAAGGGAAATGATCCAATTTTTCCCTTTACAACACAAACGTCTTTTGGACCTTAGTAGCATACCTTAAAACCTATTTTCCTATGATAATATCAAAGTAATTTGCTTAAGAAAGGAGCGATCCGTTTGAAGTGCTTTGCATAAAACGGTAGAATCCTTTGTGTGATTAATCGATGATTATAGTCCAGGTGATTTATGTAATCTAATGTAAGTATGAGATTTGCTTACATAATTGAGCGATGTAGGTATAACAAATTATTGTAAGCATACTATTTTAGTTTTATTTTTTAAAACGTGAAATCTAGATTTGTTTTTTTTTTTTATTGTTAATACCAAAATATATAGAGCTTTACAGTCTAAAATCTGTTTTAAGAATTTTAATCCGATAAAAAATTTGGTGCAAAGGGCCCGTAAGTAATTTCTTCAATGATTTACATTTAAAAGAACCTTGCTGTTGATCTAGTTTCTATTCTTCTTCTACCTTACGTTATCCCACCAGGCCAGGGTCCACTT
>MU160463.1:24079-37036 GCA_015888305.1 Antheraea pernyi | reverse complement strand
CGAGAAACTTGATCTGGTTCATCTTTTCACCATAACATATTTTTAGAAACATCGATAGTTACATTCAAGTTTGGTGGATACATAGAGAGGGAGGTGTTGGTGGTAGAGCCACGCTGGTTTCAGCATGAATGGGTCGGCTCGCTCGAGGTACTACCACCCGACCCACAGAAAACCGACGTGAAGTAACAGTACTTGCATTGTTGCGTTTCGTTCGATCAGTGAGAGCGCTGGAGACCCACCTCCTCACTCCCCTCCCTCCTCCTATTACCCCATTCCCCTCAAACACAGGCTGGCAATGCACTTGCGACTTCCCTGGTGTTGCAAATGTCTATGGACGGCGGTCATCATTTAACATCAGGTGACCCGCCTCTTCGATTGCCTGCTATGATCACCACCGTTCACATAATAATTCACCCTATAATAATAGCTTTTAGACATTACATTTATAACGCGCTTGATACGGTGACATAAGCAAAATTAAGGCAAACAATTGAACATACTGCTTGTTATTTATCATCCTAGTGAAGACATGCAATAAATTAGTATTTAAATTAATATTCAAATCGTAATCATGAAAATATGAGATCATATCAAGATTATTATAATTCCAATGTTAAACTAAGTCTGCAAATGATGTGTGTTGCTCGCTGCGATTGATATAAATATGTCATCGCGCTTTGATTTATGTATTAATGAGAGAACTCGTAATGTATGACTTATGGCAGATACAAATAGACGGATAGCGCGCACAGTAACGTGCATCACAGCTAGGTATTATAATTATCGATAGTTTAAAAATATTTTAGATATATATTTAAGAGTTTGAAGTGAACATTCTATAAGTGCCTTGGACAGTGAACTGTTACGCCCGAGTCGGTGACGCTGAATCGGGTTGGTTCACCATCAGAGGCCTCCCTAACATTCCCTGCTGGCAGTGAATGCGGGGGCGTTCTCTGCCACATAAGGAGGAAGACCCGTGGAGGAAAAGCACGGTGTAGCAGCAGCTTCTAAAAGAATCTTTGAAGAGAATCGCTCTCCACGAGACGAGGATCCCCAACACGAACATCTTCAGGTGATCCAGCGCGCGACCAGGGTAGCGGAGAATGCAAATCATGATCTCGCACCCTGGTCCACTTACGCGCAAAAGCCGGTACAGGGGTTTTTAGTAAGTAGGAGTCTCACATAACCCGAGCATTGTCCCCCGGCATTGCGAGACGTATCCATGTAGGATTTTCCCCTGTGGGAAAAAAAAGATCGGTTCGACATCAAGCGCATTCGGGTCACTGACGCACTATATTGTATATGCTCCAGTCGTCATCACCGTGTGTTTTCACTTCTACCGTGTGGTCATAATCACACGGCCACATTCGCTATGATTTAGTTTTATATAACCACTCTAGCAGGCACGGTGGACGTTGTCCTGTCTTGATCATTAAAAAAATCCTAAAATTCAACCATAACACCACCTACCGGATCCAATTGTGAATATAAACCATCTTTGAATCCACTTGAACACTCACAAAAAATTCATTAAAATCTGTCCAGCCGTTTAGGAGATCAGTCACATACTACACATGAACAGAAGAATTATATATACAACAATTTATGATGGCTGTTTTTGTGTTTTTATAATTGGTAAAAAAATAAACTTATTGTTGTTGAATGTTCTTAGAAAAATATATTAACAATTCAAATTTTGATGACGAGATTTGTTGAAGCTATAATCGATGCTGGCTCTCAAGTGCAAATACCAGAACACACCTATTGGTGCTTAGCGACAGATTTTCAACTTGAGCGTACCAGTTTACCACTGGCCAGGCGAAGTTTAGGAAAAACCCTGCCATAACACTATAATCACGTCACTGAAAGCTTCGCCTTATTTCCAAGGATTTGAACCGACGTCAGTCGATATAGTGTCAGAAAATGCTACCCACTCAGCAATTATTGCTTAAAAATTGTAATATTCGAAATCCTTCACCTTAAATTTGTAAGCAATGTTGATTGAAAGCCACTCAACAATAGGTCAATATATCTGAGAATTGAATTGGATTTAGTGCATATCATAAACCTTCGTACAGCAGCATGAAAAAACGGTCGAATCTTGCAGTTTCTAGCATTTTTACTTCTAGGATGCCATGTGTGACTGAATTCCGAAAAGTAAATGGTTAAAACCAGAAATAATTGATCAACTTCTCTATCACATTAGTTAGCTTCTTTGCTAAGAAGATTAACATATTTCGTTAGCAACCTCTATTCTTGGATTATACCGTATTTTAAAAAGAATGCATGTTTAAAGGTCTGTTAAAAAAATAATGATTTATACTCAATATAAGTAGATTCAATATCTATCTATGGTGAGACGAGCTTTTGCGAGATACGTTAAAGGCTATAAAAGTTTATTCGACGTTATCTCGAAAGCCAATCTGAATTATTTCTTTAGCGATATTTTTAATATATTAACATATGTAATTCGATATAATGTATTCCATGTATAATTTTAAAAGAATCTCGATATTGCTTTTTGTTTATCGACATGTATTCCGATAAGTTGACATCACTATTCGAAATCTGGCACCTGTATCTCATAAACCATAGTCACTATAAATAAAAAAAAAACAACTAAAATAAACTTCTCATATCCCACACGTGGTATATGGTGTTGGAGATTCGATATATTGTAGATTAATATAGGATTAACCCGATGTGAGGTTTTTTAAAAGTTTAATGTAATGTAAATAATCTAAGTATAACATCAGCACTCGAAGGAAAGTGATTTGTTGATAACCAACATTTTTTTCATTTTCATTTTCACGACGTATTAAACTTAGCCGCATTATATAGATATTGGATTACGAAGCGATGATGAGTCGGGGTTTACGTTCATAGACCACAACACACGACGTAGGTTTGACGAGGATGATAGTGAGTTCAAGAACCAAGTCAAGGGGGTTTTAATGTCTAAAGGCTATTATAGGGTGGATCAACATGTGAACGATTGTGACGTCTGAAAATGACGCCCCTCTCTGTGCATCCATTAAAAACTAATGTAATTATTTAAGTTTTGTAAAATATATAACATGAAAAGATAAACCGGATCAAGTTTCTTGCCGGTTCTTCTCGATGACTGAGTTGTTTTCCTAACAGTTGGTAGCTTTAACGTTCATAAGCGCATTCGCAGGGCCTAAATTGAATAAAATATATTTGGATTTTAGGTTCAAATTCTTGCGAATGAGCCAAAGACTTCAGCGAGAAAAAACATTGTGATATAATCATAGCATGGTAAGAGGGCTTTTTTAGGCTATTTTTTAACATTCGCAAGAATCTAATGAACATATTCTAGTTAACTCAAGTTACTCCACCTAGCCGGTAAGGAAATACTGACGATCACTATTGTAATACACATATATAAACTGACAAAGAAAAATTTATGATAAACTAAACGTGGATGATAGTGTCTTTCCATCAAACACGCGGATAAAGACATAAGGAATGCTAACTCCACTAACGACTCTAATAACTTGGCAAGTACTATAACTTCGAATATGATGTTCGTTCTTTATAGGTAAACATAGAACACATAAATCAAAACGAAATCATTTTAGTAAATTTTCACATCAATTCGTCAGATAATTTCGAAATCGTAAAAGCCAGTTTTACGGTCGAGTTCATGTTAGTTGCTCGTAAATCATCAAAAGCTAATGGATAGTCGAGATATAAATCTATTTGTGCGAAGTTTTCAAATGCACATTTCGCATGTTGTAACGCTATTTACGTCATTTATTCCTAACTATTCGGTTTGTATTACAAAATCTGTTTTGAATACATCCATTATATAGTTTAAAAGTAGGAGAATGGAAAATAAATTAAATTCCTTGAATGCCTATAGAGGCTAGAGCTTTTGACGAAGAAAAATATAGTAACATAATCTAAGTATCTTAGTAGGTATTTGCTAATACCGGTAAAACCATATCATGTTCAATTTGAACTCCGGAATCACCTCAAAATATGAGGTTTCTGAATATTGATTATATAGAATAGATAGAAATGGAGTTACACAACTGCACATTTTCTAATATATTGCCAAGGTGGCGAGTAAAATTGTTGTATAAGTAATCGCTATTCGCTCATTGTTCATACTACATTTTTTCCTATATCTATACTAATATTATAAAGCTCGAAAGTTTGTTTGTTTGAATGCGCTAATCTCAGAAACTATAGGCCCGAAGTACTATAACTTCGAATATGATGTTCGTTCTTTATAGGTAAACATAGAACACATAAATCAAAACGAAATCATTTTAGTAAATTTTCACATCAATTCGTCAGATAATTTCGAAATCGTAAAAGCCAGTTTTACGGTCGAGTTCATGTTAGTTGCTCGTAAATCATCAAAAGCTAATGGATAGTCGAGATATAAATCTATTTGTGCGAAGTTTTCAAATGCACATTTCGCATGTTGTAACGCTATTTACGTCATTTATTCCTAACTATTCGGTTTGTATTACAAAATCTGTTTTGAATACATCCATTATATAGTTTAGAAGTAGGGGAATGGAAAATAAATGAAACTCCTTGAATGCCATAGAGGCTTTTGACGACAAATCATATTTTTATCGTAATCGTAAATTTGGGCGTAAAATCGTTGTATAAGTGGTCATAATCACATTTATTTTAACGCCATCTATACGCTCATTGTTCATACTACATTTTTTCCTATATCTATACTAATATTATAAAGCTCGAGGGTTTGTTTGTTTGAATGCGCTAATCTCAGGAACTACAGGCCCGATTTGAAAAATTATATAGCTCATTTATCGAGGACGCTAATACACTAAGACCAATAGGAGCGGAGCACCAATGAAGAATGTTTCAAAATCTCTTGTACTAACGTCGCATCGCCATTAAAATTACAATAACTTTTGATAGAGTGGACCGGTTGTAATGAAACAAAGACTAAGTTATTCTCGAAGATATGCTTTATGATTTTCTTGGTGTGGTTTTATTGTAAACCCAGTACTTTAGCAGTGATGCGTGGTCGTACAATCAGACAAATAGACATTTCTAAAAATGATTAAAATGTATTCTATTAGTTATTCCATGACACCCGCTAAAATTTTTTTCACTAAAATTAGACAATTACAGACACGTTACACTTACATTCTTATTATATGTACCTATAGATAGAAGATGTTTGATATTTTTCTATTATCAGCATATTTGCTTTTACATTGTTTCATAATAATTTTTCTAAAATTCTAAATTTGTTTATCTTGTGTCTGAGGAGAAGTGTATGTATTTTGTTCTATAATTTTTGCGTCACATACATTAGGATAAATAATTAGTTAACATAATTTCTATTACTAAATTAAATTATGTATGTAACAGTTTTCTGAATTTAAATATATATTATTTTTACATTTTATTAACTTAAGTGTTTTTCAATATTAACGATTCATATCCGTGAGGCCTCCAACGATATCATACCTATTATCCAGTTTCTTGAAACATATTCGTTCTAAATATTTTTGCCGCGACCAATAAAGTATTGGCCGCAGAAATATTAACCAATAGAAACCAATAGAAAATATTTCTTTGAATAAGACCATCTGAATTTCCTTCAGCTTTTACGTCAATGAATTCTCGATCCTTCTCATTTATTTTTAAATCGACTACTGAAAACGTGTTAAAATTGAACCTCACTTAATCAGTTTCGTTTCGAATATATTTTGACTTGTTCAGAGAACGTTTACCAATAATAAGGTTTCGTTTATTGAGTCAGCACGCACGTGCATAATTACTTGACGTCGTGACAGCCCGGTGACATAGAAATGATGGGTCACGACAAACGGCACGTCGCGTCGACGGGTTGCTTCATGCACGCCACTTCGACAACCAAAATTGACGCCCAATTAACTAGACGTATATTTTCAACGTTATCCGATGTTACGAGCACTATATTTATGTCGTTACGTTTTATTATTTATTCGAAATATTTTTATTTCGTTTTTCGGTTTCGATTTTGTTATTTTACTTAGGTTTGTCTGTCGTTTATCGTGTAACGTCATTCCCGGATCGTAGGTGTAAAATAACAGTAATTGTTTATGAACGTAACATTAAAATTACAATAACTTTTGATAGAGTGGACCGGTTGTAATGAAACAAAGACTAAGTTATTCTCGAAGATATGCTTTATGATTTTCTTGGTGTGGTTTTATTGTAAACCCAGTACTTTAGCAGTGATGCGTGGTCGTACAATCAGACAAATAGACATTTCTAAAAATGATTAAAATGTATTCTATTAGTTATTCCATGACACCCGCTAAAATTTTTTTCACTAAAATTAGACAATTACAGACACGTTACACTTACATTCTTATTATATGTACCTATAGATAGAAGATGTTTGATATTTTTCTATTATCAGCATATTTGCTTTTACATTGTTTCATAATAATTTTTCTAAAATTCTAAATTTGTTTATCTTGTGTCTGAGGAGAAGTGTATGTATTTTGTTCTATAATTTTTGCGTCACATACATTAGGATAAATAATTAGTTAACATAATTTCTATTACTAAATTAAATTATGTATGTAACAGTTTTCTGAATTTAAATATATATTATTTTTACATTTTATTAACTTAAGTGTTTTTCAATATTAACGATTCATATCCGTGAGGCCTCCAACGATATCATACCTATTATCCAGTTTCTTGAAACATATTCGTTCTAAATATTTTTGCCGCGACCAATAGAGTATTGGCCGCAGAAATATTAACCAATAGAAATCAACCAATAGAAACCAATAGAAAATATTTCTTTGAATAAGACCATCTGAATTTCCTTCAGCTTTTACGTCAATGAATTCTCGATCCTTCTCATTTATTTTTAAATCGACTACTGAAAACGTGTTAAAATTGAACCTCACTTAATCAGTTTCGTTTCGAATGTATTTTGACTTGTTCAGAGAACGTTTACCAATAATAAGGTTTCGTTTATTGAGTCAGCACGCACGTGCATAATTACTTGACGTCGTGACAGCCCGGTGACATAGAAATGATGGGTCACGACAAACGGCACGTCGCGTCGACGGGTTGCTTCATGCACGCCACTTCGACAACCAAAATTGACGCCCAATTAACTAGACGTATATTTTCAACGTTATCCGATGTTACGAGCACTATATTTATGTCGTTACGTTTTATTATTTATTCGAAAGATTTTTCTTTCGTTTTTCTGTTTCGATTTTATTATTTTATTTAGGTTTGTCTGTCGTTTATCGTGTCACGTCTTTCCCGGATCGTAGGTGTAAAATAACAGTAATTGTTTATTAACTTAAACATTTAAAAGGCGTATTTTTATTTTTTTGAGGCAATACTGTTATTAATATTTTTTATTTTTTTAAAGATATCTTCATTTTGGTTCATGTGTGTAATGTGTTTCTCTGTATGTCCTAATTTCAATTAATTTGAATGTTTCTATCTTTATTACGACAAGCGATAAATATTAATTACTGGTATTCTTTAAATTGTACGTGATTTTAAGGTAAGAATTTATTTCATTTATAATGCCACAATTGTGTAATTTGTTATGATTGGGTATAAAACCTCTTTTATGTCAAAAGTCCCTAATTATTTTTAATTTCGCTACGAAACTTTAAAATTATTGCTGTCATTGTCAAATAGATAATGTTACAGGTGTCTTGTGATAATTTCAATGTTCTAACAAAATGATGGCTTTCCTTGTTAGAACTTTTCAGGCAGTTTTTGTGGCGTCTCAAAATTGCTCCGCGGTATTCTTTTCCATTCACTTCATTTATGCACAACAACCGTACTGTATTAATTAAAATTTAAAATGCCACCATATTAGAAAATATAGAGTCAATATACATGTCAGATCAATATCTCTTCAAAATCTCCTAGTATAAAATAATGAAAGTTCTGTTTTTCGTTTTGAGAAGAAAAAGAAATATGGATTTTAATATTTGCACAATATTACAAAATATAAAGTCAACTGCATATCAGATCAATATCACTCCAAAATCTCCTAGTATAAAATAATGAAAGTTCTGTTTGTAATTTTGAGAAGGCAAAGAAATAGGGATTTGAATATTTGCTTGGATACAACGGATGTGTGGCTTAGGTTTGCATAACAAAATAAAAAACGAGACTGATGTACAACGTATATAATTATAAGTGATTGAAAATAACACACACTGAAATAAATAGTTTGTTAAACAGAGAGGACGAGTATTTGTTGAGTGTCGTGAACACGTAGAGTGGCTCATTTGTTATTGTCAGAATGACTAAAACGCTAGTTGAACAATAATTCTGTTTGGGAAGTTTTCGACGGGAACTTGTAATGTCATGTAGTAGATTTTAAATTTTATTCTGTTAATTGGCTCTTTTGTAATATTGTTGGTGTTTTACGTAATATAGTTTCGTTATTGTGCATAGATGATGTGGATGGGAATTAATACCACGGATTATGATTTGCCACAAAAAATCCCTCGAAAGGTTTAACAAGACGGTCGCCATCTTGTTAAATCATTGAAATGATTGCAACACTTGTAATTTTATTACCTATTCGATAATGATAGTAATAATCTACTAGAATATTGGTTTCCAACAAAATATTTGCTTGGTTTCATTGTACGAAACTTATGATAACCTGTGTGTTGGTTATTCAGTTCAATCATTAATTGAGGCTTTAACAAATTAGTCGTAGGGATGACGCATTAGACGAAAATAAAACAGTAAAAACTCGTTGTGTTTTATAGTAACATAAGAGTTATTATAACAGTTCATCAGCAGACTGTAGGAGAACCATTGCAGGGCCGTAGGCCTTTTCCCGAAGGAAGGTATGGGCGTAATCATCACGCCAGACCACGACGTATTGGCGATTTCAAACTCTGAGAAATCTATAGTCCTATGTTTTCTCACATACAGTACTATAAGGACATTTCTCAGGTTCAGGTTTCCTCATGATATTTTCCTTCACCGTCAGCCGATACTGTTACCAATTTAAATTAGTTAATGTACGCGAATTCCGAAAGATTTGATGGTACATACCGAGGTTCGAAACCACCATTATACAACCACTACTTTTGTAAAAATTTGAAATGATTATTTATTATTTCATGAAGATTAGTGGTTTATCAGAAAATCATATAATTGTAAGTGATGATGTAGATGGCGTACTTGCTTTGCTTAAGGATGGAAGTTTGACTAGAGAATGTTGGAGAATATTCTATCAACCATCAAACCAAACCAAGTTGTTCAAACCATAAGCCACGTCAACGATGGGTCATCGCTTATACTTGGTTGGTTGAAATAAAAAATAAGGCAATTCTTGTTATCACTACATAGTATAAAACAAAGTCGCTTTCTCTGTCCCTATATGCCTATGTATGCTTAAATCTTGAAAACTACGCAACGGATTTTGATGCGGTTTTTTTAATAGATAGAGTGATTGAAGAGGAAGGTTTATATGTATAATAACATCGATTAAATAGTATAGAAATACTGTTATTTTTGAGGTGTCTAATGTGATGTCGTAAATAATTACATAACCGATTCGATTCGATTCGGGTCAGCAAGTATTTTATATGTAAGAATTTAAGGCATAGCTTTGATGATTCAGAATTAAATACTGTAATAAGAAAGTATAAACAAAGAAAGATTTTTTTTGTACTAGATGTATAAAGCAAAGTCTAGCTGAGATAATACGAATAGGTATATCGCAAAAGGCATCCGCCGACAACGTTTGACGCTTGCAACATCCTACGTTGCAATCAACCTTTACCAAAGTCCTGGAAATCGAAACTGCAGTCAGTTTCCACTCATTCGATACGTCCGTCTCTTGTCTATCCGAACGATTGTATGATACGACCAAGTTAACATGATCTGTGGTTGCTATCTATACACATTAATAACACAAGTTACGAGAGCTCGACGCGTTCTGGCCGTCTCCTCTTCGAATTCAGTATACCATGATTTCAATTGTCAAACCATTACCAGTGAACTGGGGTCGATAAATTAATGCATCAGTACATTAGAGGGATGTGATAATAAAACACGCATTAAAACGTAATTGCCGACTGCGGAGGAAAACCCACTTCGATAACAAGGGACGATCTATACGTTGCCGGTTTGGAAGGCGTTGAAGGCATATATAATAATATGTGAGCGGCAATGGAGAGGGTAATAGTCGATGTTGTTGTTTGAGACGAGGTTTAAGTGTTCTTGTAAACGGGGCACCTAACAGAAGAACTCACTCTGGAGGGTAATCGCGCACGAAAGCGTCTTGTAATAAAAGTGGTCGTAAAATTGTAACGTTACGACCCGGGGTGGTGGGGTTTGGGGAGGGATGGCACAGTGATACGTTTTCGGGGTTCAGTCGTTGGCGTGAAGTTAGTAGTTTGTTTTGGTGATTTATGTTTAGGTTTTATTGATAGTGTGATTGTCTTGGGGTTCCGTATTCCCTTCACGCTTTATTTAAATAGATTGAAGTTCTCTTAAATTAATAATTATAAGATTTATGAATATTTGTAAACTCATATATATTTGGATTGATATTTATTGTAAAATCTATTTGTGGAATGTTAGATTACTGAATAACAGTTTGGTATTAGCGTTGTTCGATCTGATGCAACATCAACTTAAGGTAAACTAAGTAGTTTGCAAAACTAAACCCACCCTAACAAAACACTTTTACACTATACCAACAACATTAACTCTAAGTTTGAGCAATTGTAACATTAGTACGTAGCAAAAGACTTGGATAATAACCAAAATAAATCTTTAATTGAATATTTTAGTGCGTCTAATACAGACACAAACTGCCAGTTGGAACCACTTCCAGCAACATGCTGAGTTTCGCCAGGGTATTTGTTGCTGAATTGAAACAACTTTAATTGGATAGATAACTGCTTTTCTATATAATGAAAATACAATTACTTTAAGGCTCAATTATTTCAATACTTCTGAAAATACTACTACAGGACTATGACCATTCGATATACAATTTACTGTAAATAATTCTAAAGTACAAACTTTTCGAACTTGTCATTTTAAAATTAAAAGTTTATTTCATAGCGGACAGTTAGTTCTTGGATAAATAAAAAAACATACTGAGTAATATGAAAATTGGTATAAAATATACGAGTGTAACCCTAATCAATATTGTAAATATGAATATGTTTGTTCGTTACCTTTTAACTTCTTTATTAGTCAACCGACCATCATGAATTTTTGCATACCCGTTTAGGAAGTGACCCAACCCTTTCATTCAGAAAAAGTCTACTGTACTCGAGGGATATATCAAATCTACATTAACTCATCCAAAGACGCTAGCTAAAGATAGTAATGTACAATTTGATGTGTGTTGCAATCGTTTCATAAGAAATAAGTGAACTGTTTCGCACTTAAATCGTCTGATACAAGAATAAGTGACAAACGAAAGTTAAATTACATCAACAAGCATAAAACGTGATTAACAAATACTTTCCATTTTGATGAGAACTCGTATCTCGTTGGAGGCCATTTCAGCGTTTTATCTACACCGGTAATTGGTCGTAAGGAGCGAGTTTTACGCCCGCCTTTTGTTAGCGATAGTACTCAACGATTATTGAACACCGAGATAAGGCTTACTGGATTTATCTACGGATGTATTCAGACTAGCGTCTGTCCGCAGTTGAATGGAATATACCTTACACAATTCTGAGACTTCTAGTCCTTGTATTACTGCACTTAGTCCGAACGTGGCTTTATTTGAGCTTCGCAAAGTGACTAAGTGGTATTTCGTGGCAAAATTGAGTTAGGGCTTAAGTGCTTATAATATACAGGTCTACGATTAATCGAAATAAACTGTATCTTCATCAGCTTGTAAAAGATCCACTGCAGGACTATAAGCCACTTTTCCAAGGAAGGTATGCGCGTAATCACCACGCCAGCCCACGACGTATTGATGATTTTAAACTTCGAGAAATCCACAGTTCTATAGTTTTCCACATACGCTGTCACTACAAGAACAAATATGTAGAAGAAGATATTACATTTCATGAAAAGATAAACCAGATCGAGTTTCTTGCCGGTTCTTCTCGATGATTGCATTGTTTGTCCGAAAAGGTGGTAGCTTTGACTTTCATAAACGCCTTCTCAGGGTCTAAAATGAATAAAATATTTTTTGCCTTTGATTTTGAACAATTCTCAATTTAAACTAGTATTTAAATGTACGTGAATTCTAAAAAAGTTAAGTTATTTTGAAATAAACAAAAATTAAAAAAATCAGCCGAACGAAGTCACGTGCGCTAGTTAGTATATAATAAACGCGAAGTTAACGCGACGCAATCGTTTCCAAAGAAATACAGAACGAGTTTCGTTTGTTTCAAATTTTCGTAAAACTATTGTGAAATAAAAAACTTTGTCAAGAAATAAACCTTAGAAAGTCGTAATTACAGAAACTTAAAACAAGATTTCTCAACACTTGACTAAGTTCTAAGTGCGCAATAAGTTAGGGGACATACATTAATTACGCAAGGGGAACAAGGAGGAGAGAAGCCCAAGCCGAACCTCACGTATTTTTTTTTCGAGCAAAAATTAATATAAAAATGTGAATCAGGTCAATTTAAGGAAAACTTGTTTCTAAACTAAAACATGTCGAAATATGACACAATCTTAATATATAAAACTCGAGTGTCATAACGTTTGTCCACAATGAACTCTGAAACTACTCAACCGATTTTCATAAATGTTGGCATTTCTGTATACTTTGTTTCAACTTGAGAGATAGGTCAATTTATATTTACGTAAATGGCCTCAATATTTTGTAATTACAAATTAAATGATAGTCAATGTTGAATATTGTTATTAATTGTAAGTTTCCTCAGGCTCGATCAGATACGGCCGCCTGCCACGAGTGCGGCGCTGAGGAAGATACCGCGCAGCACACGCTGTCTG